>JALMQS010000048.1:473709-574966 GCA_024734495.1 Forficula auricularia | reverse complement strand
ACCCCAAAAGGGGGTTTGGGGGGTGCACGAATGAAAATTATCAAATAACTCTTAAACTATTAACTCTACGGGAAATTTTATAATTAGCAAAGTTGTAGGGGATGTGATTTCTGACAACTTTTGTTTAAAAAAATTCCCCCCAAAAACCACCCAAAAAGGGGGAAGGAGAAAAATATATAAATTCTTGCCCTTGGAGCAAACTCAACCAAATTTTGTATACATAATCTGTAGGCCT
This sequence comes from Forficula auricularia, assembly GCA_024734495.1. Lineage (NCBI taxonomy): Eukaryota > Metazoa > Arthropoda > Insecta > Dermaptera > Forficulidae > Forficula > Forficula auricularia. The sequence continues at coordinate 574,731 of JALMQS010000048.1, read as the reverse complement.
CTAGAGAGCTAGAAATGCAAAAACTAACCACCAAAAAGGGGGGGTCAAAAAATGAAAATTCTTGGCCCTGGACCAAACTCAACCAAATTTTATATACATAATCTGTGGGCCTCTAGAGAGCTAGAAATGCAAAAACTAACCACCCAAAATGGGGGGGGGGTCAAAAAATGAAAATTCTTGCCCTTGGAGCAAACTCAACCAAATTTTGTATACATAATCTGAGGGACTCTAGAAAGCTAGAAATGCAAAAACTAACTACCCAAAATGGGGGGGGGGTCAAAAAATGAAAATTCTTGCTCTTGGACCAAACTCAACCAAATTTTATATACATAATCTGTGGGTCTCTAGAAAGCTAGAAATACAAAAACTAACCACTTAAAAAAAGGGGGGGGTCAAAAAATGAAAATTCTTGCCTTTTGGAGCAAACTCAACCAAATTTTGTATACATAATCTGTGGGACTCTAGAGAGCTAGAAATGCAAAAACTAACCACCTAAAATGAGGGGGGTCAAAAAATGAAAATTCTTGCTCTTGGACCAAACTCAACCAAATTTTGTTTACATAATCTGTGGGTCACTAGAAGGCTAGAAATGCAAAAACTGGGTGCGGGGGTGGAGTGGGGATGGGTTAGGGCATGGGATGCGCGGAGTGGAATGGCGGTGGAGTGAGGGAGTATGGCGGAGGTAAGGGGGGGCAAGGTTGGTGGATGGGGGGTTCAGGTGAGGGTCCAGTGGCGTAGTGGGGTGGTACGGGTTGGGGGTCCGAGGTGGGGGGTGCAGGTTATAGTGTTGAAGTGGTGGTGTGGGGGTGGGGGTTGGAGTGGGGGGTGAGGTTGGGGTTCGTGGGTTGGGGGCCCGAGGTGGGTGGGGTGAGGGTTGGGGTGGGGGCGGGGGTTGGGGTGCTGGGTGGGTTTCGGGGAGTGTGGTGGGTTTGAGTGGGGGTGAGGTTTGGGTTCTGTGGTATGGGGGCGGGGGTTGGGCACGGGTTCATGGTGCGGGGTAAGGATGCTCCATGGGTCGGGGGGAGTGTAGTGTGAGGGTGGGATTCGTGGGTTTGTGTTATGTATTTTATACTAGTTGGAGTTTATATTATTCGTGGCAACCAGTTGCCAAGTGACGATAAATAAACATTAGTAAATAAACAAACATTCGCTAAACAAGAGCCTTCGATGTAACTTATTTAATTTAATTGTGTAATAAATAGTATATATATAAATTACTCCAAGCGTTCTTAATTCATCAATCTCCGCTTCCCCGGCTCCTCCAGTTCAATCCATCATACATTACAAATTGGCGACGAGAATAAGAAGAAGAAAGGAAAAAAATTTACGAAAATGGCGGAACTAAAAATTCTAATGGAAACGCTTTCCAAACAAAATGAAGCGATAATTAAAATGTGCGAAGCAATGAATTCAACAAAAGAAGAAGGTGAAACAAAGCTTAAAAAGGTCTTAACAACACAATCTTTACAATTTGAATTATTTAATGAAGATCAGGAAGATTTTAAAACATACAGGGAACGATTGGAGAACTTTCTAGAACTCAAACAACTCACAGGTGATGACGACGAAACAAATGCCGCTAAAGCAAAAATATTAATAAATTGCCTTGGCACAAAACATTATCAATTGTTATCAAGCCTCACAGCACCAGAAAAGCCCAATTCAAAAACATATAAAGAATTAATGGCTTTATTAGAAAAATTTCTTTGTCCTATTCAAAATGTGCACACAGAAAGACACAAATTTTTATCGTGTAAACAAAAACCCGAGGAAACAATAACATCGTACATTGCGGAATTAAAGAAAATTTCAAAATCGTGTAAATGGAATTGTACAAATTGTAAAAAGGCGTATAACGATATACTGCTAGCTCAATTCATTCGAGGAATACATGACGTCACCATTAGAGAAAAAATTCTTCAACAAGATGACGAAGCCCAATTCGAAAAAGTTTTGGAAATTGCATTAGCCCTCGAAGCAGCTAAAAAACAAAATGATGAAAATTACCATGTGACAAAAATAAATCAAGTCGAAAAAAATAAATCTAGTACATATCAAGATTCCCGAAACCTTTAAAGAAATGTATAAATAACACAAATAATAAAAATAAAAATAGAAGAAATAATCCATCAAGAACATTCTTATCCGAATTAGGTTTGGAAAATATCTGCCTGTGTTGCGGGAAGAACAATCATCTAGCAAGAGAGTGCCGTATCAAAAAGAAATTAAATTGCAAATTGTGCGGGAAGAATGGACATTTAAGCAAAGTTTGTATCAAATCAAGAAGGAATCAACGTAGAGGGATCTATTCAATAGAAAATTCAACAGAAATGGATGAGTACGAAATTAAATATATTGAGAAAAATAATAATAAAATACAGATTGCAAATATAAATAAAATAAGGAATATCGATAAAAAATTTCAAATTAAAATTAAAATTGAAAATAAAACAGAACTATTTGAAATTGACTCTGGTAGTGCTGTAACAATAATTTCAGAAGAAAAATACAATAAATTAAATATTAATAATCCTATCAAACCTACGTCAATCTATTTTATACGATATAAGAAGAATATTCTGACAAACTGGGTAAAAATGCGGTATGCGATCGAGAGAACTGGAGACATTTGGAGGAGGCCTATGTTCAGCAGTGGACAAGAAAAAGGGCTGATTGATGATGATGATGATGATGATGATACAGGTGAACGTTTCCAACCTAAAGGAATTGCACATGTTCATGTAAAATATAACGGAATTGAATCAATCGAAGAAATATACATTGTAAAAGGACATTATTCATCAATTTTAGGAAGAACATGGGTACGAAATTTAAAAATAAATCTAAATCAAATACAAATCAATACCATATCCAATAATGATCCAATTACCGTAGAACATATCCGCTCCGAAACAAATAAAGACATTGAATTAATTGAAATGAAAACAAAATTACTCAACGGAGAAATAATGAACGCAGAATATAGTGTTCATTCAGGAGTTATATTAAGAGGAATTCGAGTTGTCATTCCGAAAGTATTACGTCCAGCAATTTTAAAAGAACTACATTCTACGCACATAGGTATGGTGAAAATGAAAAGCATAGCACGATCCTTATGCTATTGGCCGAAAATCGATGAAGATATTGAAAATATGGTCAAATCTTGTCAAGACTGCGCTCAAGTTAAGAAAAATCCAGCCAAAGTGCCAACACACAAGTGGGAAGAACCAGAACAGCCCTGGCAACGTATACATGCTGACTATGCAGGCCCCTTCAAGAATAATTACTTTTTTATTGTGGTCGACGCAAAAACAAAATGGTTAGAAATTACGATGTCTAAATACCCACCAACGTCAAATTCAACAATAGATTCATTTACAGAAATATTCTCAAGAAATGGACTACCACACATACTTGTCACAGATAACGCAACTATATTTAAATCACAAGAATTCGTAACATTCTGCAAGAGAAATGGAATAGAACAAAAATTTAGTGCCCCGAACCATCCCGCCACGAACGGACAAGCAGAACGAATGATACAAAATTTTAAAAATAAAATGAAATCAATGGTAAATGAACAAGGAACAATCAAAGACAAATTAATTAAATTTCTTTTCAAATATCGAGATACACCACTGGAAGGCGGTAAAACACCTGCTGAATTATACCTGAAAAGAAAACTTCGATCCAGGCTCGACTTAATCAAACCACAAATGCGACAAACTAACACAGATCAATGCCATAAAATAAGAGAATTACAGCTTGGCGACAGAGTGCAATCAAGAAACTATACATCATCCGGACTCTGGAAATTTGGTACAGTGATAGAACGATTAGGAAAATTACACTACCTAATTGAACTCGATCACGGGTACATTATAAAAAGACACATAGATCAGTTAGCCAAAACACAAGTCGACAAAATCACTCCTCAAATAAACCTACATCTGAATACACCAACACCTCAAACTCAAGAACATTTAGAAGATAAACCAACATCTCCTATAAAATACAGAACAAGGATAATAGAACACTCAAGCCCTACTTCAAGCCCAGAGACTAAGGGAAACGAAAATCAACCTCAAAACAAAGATGTACAACCACCAGTAGAAACAAATCAACCTCAAAACAAAGATGTACAACCACCAGTAGAAACAGGACCTCCAACGCCGATGCCGTTACGACGATCGGAAAGAACGCGGAAACCTGTAATCCGGTTAAACTACAACAATTAAATTAAGTGCCGGAGAATTGTTATGTATTTTATACTAGTTGGAGTTTATATTATTCGTTGGCAACCAGTTGCCAAGTGACGATAAATAAACATTAGTAAAATAAACAAACATTCGCTAAACAAGAGCCTTCGATGTAACTTATTTAATTTAATTGTGTAATAAATAGTATATATATATAAATTACTCCAAGCGTTCTTAATTCATCAATCTCCGCTTCTCCGGCTCCTCCAATTCAATCCATCATACATTACAGTTGGGGGTCCAGGGGGCGTGCCCCCTGGCTAGCAAGAGGGCCGCCGAAGCTAGTTCTAAATAAAAGAAATGTATGGGTAAAAATGGAGATAGTCTCCGTGACATCACATAGAAACATTACCGAACCTCATAGGGCTTGTTTGGGAACACATTTTTTTACATAATCGAATCGGGATCGTGAATCGAACCTATTAAAGTTTTATAAGTGAAAATTTGGGAGCCAGACGGGTTGCGCAATAAAAAAAAACCCACTTCTTAGACCTTACTGCTCGGCAGCTATTCTTCATTTTAGCCAATGTGTATGTATTAGAGGAGATAGTATTTAATTATAAAATAGAATATTTATAAAGTTTTTCTGATAGAATTTTTTTTATATCTGATAATGATTTTGCATTTAATCTTCAAACACGCGATGTCTAGCCGTAATTCAGAGAAAGAGGAAATATTTTCACGGGGTAGTAACCTTCGCACGGTCGGTCACTGACCTAGCTTAGGAAAATGGGGTTTATTCGAAGAAAGATTGATTTGTCACCTACATTGAATTAAATTTTTAAAGTAAAATTCAAATTCACTTTTCATTATTATTTTTAACCCCTCAAATTTAATCGATTGATTTTTTCCTTGCATATTAAGCCCCAGAGTGTAAAACGTGTTTTTTTCTAATCTGATTTGAATGTAAGTATTATGAAATCAATATTAGAGGCCTTTCGTTAATTTGGTCATAATAAATAATTTAATAAATATAATTTAGTAGACGCTGGTAGAGAAGAGTCCAAGGCGCTTAACTTCGAATCGAATCTCGCCTTATTCAGAACAATTTTAATCTTTGTCAAAAATGCAAGACGTCACACTAAATCCAGGGGAAGGCAATAGGAAATCATCTCTGTGAAAAATTTATCCAGGAAAATTATAATGGACGGATATATACTCTCGCGACGCTCGGGATCGAGAATGACGCTGGAAGACTAATAATTTAATATGGTGAATTGATAGAAAGGCAGACCAAGAATAATGAAAACAACAAAATTCAAAATAAAACATTTTATTAGGAAGTCATTCTCATCCTTTTCAAAACATTTAAACCCTGAAGTAGCAGGGAAGATTCACCCAAACATAGGTTTTGAAAAGAATTTCGGAGAATGACTTCCTAATAAATTGTTATATTTGGAATTTTGTTTTCATTATACTTGGGATTGTCTTATCAATTCACAATATTATTCTATCGGTCTTGAATAAATCTAATTAATTTAGAACCTACCAAATTAAATTTATTAAATTTTTTTTTTTGAAATAAATAAGTATATCCCGATATATGAGTGTCGAATTAAATAAGAATTGATTTAATATTCAGATTTAAAGCATATATTTGAAGAAAAAAGGTTAATTTTTTAAAAATTTCCAACTTAACACCACTGTACTTATGGAAAGAAGTTTAAATAGTTTTTTTTTGTTTTTTTTTTTCAAGTCATCTTTATACAGCCTGAGCCACCATTTTTTAAACTGGGGGTTGTGATATCATATGAAGGGGATTGCTAAATATAAAAAATAGATTTTGTTAGAAAAACGAAAACAAAAACCAAAGTACTACTTACAACTAGTACGAGAACAACCAACATTCTGACTATAGAGTGTTGACTTTTTCCTACTTTCCAATTTTCATTAATTTCTTATTCATTATTAGTTTTTGATTACATTAAGTAAGTTTTAATATTTTAAGTTTCACTCTTGTGCTTTATAATTAAAGAAATTGTATTAATGGTTAAAAAATGTTGAAATAACATCTAATTAATATTACCTAATAGCGAGGGGTGATCCGTCATTGGAAGTAGATGTACACCTCTTTGGAAGTATTTTTGAAGTACTTGACAATATTTGGAAGTACTTGGAAATATTTGAAAGTACTTGGAAATATTTGAAAGTACTTGGAAACATTTGAAAGTACTTAGAAACATTTGGAAGTACTTGGGAATATTTAGAAATATTTGAAAGTGCTTGGAAATATTTGGAAGTACTTGGAAATATTTGGAAGTACTTGGAAATATTTGGAATTACTTGGAAATATTAGGAATTACTTGGAAATATTTGGCAGTACTTGGAAATATTTGGAATTACTTGGAAATATTTGGAATTACTTGGAAATAGGTGTACAGCATATTAGGTCGCGGTTCACCCCTCGCTTAATAGCAAATAGAAAAAGCTTTTTATTCAAAGGTTCAAATTAATTATGGCCTTGGTAATAATAATAATAATAATAATAAAAAAATCGAGTTAATTATAACAATTTTAAAATAATAATAAGTGATTAATTACCTCATTACAAGGCAATAACAAAAATTCTTCTGTAGCTACAACTTGTTGAAAATTTTGAAGTGCAAAAATATGGCTTCTTTTGTGTAGTTCTTTACAAGAATGTGCATCTAAAATTTAAATATATACAATACATACATTAGTATTTATATTTATATTATAATCTCTCTATTTTAGATGTAAAAATAAGATTTAAAATATATTAAAAAATGTATCCAGCCTGAAGAAAATTCATGTTAACCAGAAAGTTTGGAAAATCCTATCTTCTGAAAGCTTATACTCATTTGTTTTGTCATAAATTTACACTAAAGATAACGTAACAATTAATTCCCAGGTATTACGAATAAGTATATGGTGGTAGATGAAAAACAATTGTTAAAATTTTAATTTTAATGAATTATAAGTGAATTCTCGATTTCATAGTAAATGACAAAAAGTTCAATTTTCATGTGACATCAGGAATAATTCCGACTCCTGGAGCCCCAGCCTTCTCGAGGATACGTGCCTAATATATCTATTATAATTAGTTACAAAACTATTTTGAATTTACATGTAATATTTTTAGAAGATCTATAGTAATTTGTTTACTAAAAAGCCTTGATATTTTTCAATGATTTGAAAATGACTTTCTCTCCATTGAATATTATAATCTATTTTTTATACTGTATTTTTTGAAAAATAAATTATTTTATAAAAATAAAAATATATTATTATGGCATAGGTAAAAATAAAATAAAAATAAATGTTCCTAATTAAAGACTATATATTTCAATAAGACTCTTAGCTGAGAAGTTAACATAATCGCTCGGTGATTCATCGTAACTCTATTTGGTTAGCGATTCAATAAAGGATCTCGCTAACTAACCAAGTCAGTACTTTCTAGAACATGTACAAAAAAGAAAATTCAATTTTCGGCAGGTGTAGGATAAACAAATAATACTCCTAATAATTATACCAAACAAAAACAAACTTTTCTTAAATACAATAAATGATTAAATTTAGTTATTATGTATCTTACCTGCAAAACTTCTTATTCCTAAACAATTTGCAGGATGAAGTTGTCGCATTAAAAATTTACAACAAGCTTCACGAACTGAATTAATTTGCAATATACTTGAAGCTGGCAATAAAACCTAAGAATAACATCTTAGGTAAATAATTCGGTTCTCACTACTAAATAACATTATTACCTGCCTGAACATTATCTTCACTTATAAGTATTTCCCCAGTATAAAGGTAATCAATCAATTGTAAAAGAGCGCCGGCGTCAACGGAATGTAAAGTTACCTCTTCTTGATCTTTCTCTGCTAGATCATCTAATAAACAGTAGATTTCCAAAGGAAAATTAATTTTAAAAAAATCAATAAAGAGATGTTCTAAGCAGCGATATTTTTATGTAATGGTTCCAAAGTCTAAATTTCTACAAAATAATGACACGATAATCAAAGTAAATCTCAGGGTTTGTACTTTATCACTTCTCATAAAACTTTTTTCAAAATCTAATTTCTAAAGAAATTAGTAATTTTATAATTGAAAACACTAAAAAATACCTATTTCTGGAATTATTTATTACTAATAAATAAATCAATAAAATTTGATTTTTTTCTAGAATATAATAAAAAATTATATCAATAAAAATTGTATGTTCACTATTTGATACTTTTCAAAAAATTCCAATTAAATATATATATATATATATATATATATATATATATATATATATATATATATATATATATATGTATGATTATATATAAAATTAAGGTTTTATTCTTCATTTCTCTATTAGTTACTGATAAATATATTAAATGTACATAGATGATTTTTATAACAGGCATACCATTAAACATTGCATGAAAATATGGACTGACAGATGCAAGGACCACCCGGTGAGCAGGAATGGTTTCGGATCCGGCTCGAAGGACCACATCACACAACTGAAAAATTACAAAACATATTTTTCTAAATTTTTATTGAGAAAATTAAAAAAATCTAAATACGACAAAGAGAATTAGAAGAAACAAGAAAATTATATAGGTATGTTAATTAACAAAATTTGTTCCATGAATTTGTTTTTAGTTTATTTTCCTTAGAATCATAAAATCAAATCATATTTATCAAAAGAGAAGAATCGGCTGAAATCACCTAAATTAATCATATTTTCTTTCACTTATATCTATGTATATTATTATATGTATTATTATATCTATGTATATTATTACATGATGCAAGTATAGCATCCCTTTCTCAAGACTTGACACTTTGAGGGTTTTTATCTTCATGCATTTAAAAGTTATTTTCACTTTGACAGATTAAAGTAAACGATGGCCTTAATAGATGGGAATAAGATACTGAACTTTCTTTTTAGATGATTTTGTGGTTCCGGATTTCAAAAAGTGACCATTGGTCGGTGCGAGCGTATCCCTTTGCGTTTAGCAATAGTAAGTTGGAGAGCAACGAAATTCGAAATTAAAGCTAAATATGGGCTTGAATGAGTACTTATAGCAAGCATTTGGTTGCAATCGAACAACCAAAAGTAACCCGTTACTTAAAATATTTTTGATTTTTTTTTTAAATGGCTGTATTTTTTTTTTTTTTGAATCGGTGTATTTATCAAGTAAATTGAATTTCAAAATTAGTCTGTTTATCAAGATTTATATGTTCTTAAGTATTAGGATTGAAATCAGATAACTTAAAATACCTCTTTATTCTTAAGCGTCTTTTTTCAATTTTGTCAAAAATTGCTCTAACGACATTTTTTAAAAATCCCTGTGTGTATAAAGTTTCTTAAAAGATTATATGTTTTATTTCAATTGAAATTAAGAATGAGTAACGATTATTTCAAAATAGGCGTGTTGATCGAATAATATATATATATATTCTAAAAATGATGATTTAAAAGAAGCTGAGGTTATAAGTGAAAGTCCTGTGATACACACAACAGTTTCTTAATGAGATTTTCTCATCACAACTTATAGATTTATAGTAGTTTTCAAGTGCTTCTGAAGTCATTCCAAGTGGTAGAATACACAACACTTCTAGTTCTTCGAATACCTTCACAAGAAAAAGACTCCAGAATTAGGAAAACGTTGTTCATTCTAATGAGAAAATTTTATTAAAAATGTCCAATCTAGAGGTTTCCGTAACAATAGAAATTTTTTCGATGCTAACTTTAAAGATGACAGATGTATTATTTATCTTAATACAAATTGAAGTTAATCATCAAATTTAAATTTAAATAAATAAACAAATTATTAAAGGACATCTTCAGTTTTTAAATATATGGCTAATTGACGATATGAAATGATAAAATCACAAAGAATTGCAAAAAACTGGAATTATTTTTTTTGTTGAATAATAAATAAATAATAATACAATTTTAAGAAAAACAAAAATCAGATTATCTATTTTATCATCTTCTAATTATATAGATTCTATATTTAATGTGTCTGATTCAATCACTTCACGATTTTGCAATAAAAGCCAAAGGTCGTTCTCTTCCAGGTTCAAGAAACCCAAAAGTTAATTTCTGTTGACATTCTGTCTGGACAAAGTGGCGTCGCGACACGATTCAGCTGTCAAAGGTCGTAACATTTCTTTATTGAAAGGGAAAGGGCTTGGCCCAAAAGCCACTTAATTAAATTTGGTACTTTCATTTTTTCATTAAATATTGAAAATATAATGAAACAAATATATAAAATATGATATATGAGTGGTTGAGTGAGGCTAAAATTCTCTCAGAACTCAAACAATAATGATGAAATGTAAAATTAAGTAAAATCTCATCCAATTAGTATCCTATTATCTTGTGTGAAAAAAATGTGGCCTAGTACTTAAGTTTTCAATCTCGGGCCCGATATTTCCGTGTCCTCAAAAATATTTCTAGAGGGTAGTAAGTTACTTGAAATATGACCACGATAAATCATGAACGATTCAATGACTACATGGTTAAATCAGTAACTTGCAATAAAATAAATTAATAAATTAAATTAGATTATTAGGAACTTTCTACTTAATTTAGTTCAGCAGAAAATAAATCAAAAAGTTTTTTTCCTGATTCATGGAAGATAAATGATAGCACTCTGCACGACAAGCCCTCACTCCCGAATAATCAAAACAATGTTGCCTCCTCAATCACTCTCGACCTAGACAAACTGAATAAATGGGCTCTCAAAATTTAGTTAACTTCAATGAAAACAAGACTCAATGTTGTCTAATTTCTAGACGTGAAAACAAAAATTTCCCTGATATCAACTTCGATTCGAATACCCCGAAAATGAGTGACAGCCTCTCCATGTTGAGCGTCTCTGTCGCATCTGACCTGTCTTGAAATGAACACATCTCCTCTGTGGCGAAATCTGCAGCAAGGAAGATTGGCCACTTATTCAGGTCCAAGCGATTTTTCACGCCCCTACATCTTCTCACCATCTACAAGCCACAAATCCGCCCCTACTCATCTATGGAGAGGAGCCTCTAAATATTCTCTTGCTACCCTGGATGCAATTCAGAAACGAGCCGTCAGGCTAATTGACGATTCTACCCTCACCGACTCCCTCGACTCGCTAGCTCATCGAAGAAATGTCTCTGCCCTTTTCTATAGATACTATCACGGCAGGTGCTCTGATGAGATAAAATCAATAGTTCCCCCAAAGCATGCTTTGCGCGTAGCACGCGTTTTGCCGACTCCCAACACTCTTTCGCGGTCAAATTAGAAAAGTGCCGGACCACTTCATTCGCCAATACGTATAACCCCATGACTTCAAGAAACTGGAACTCTCTCCCAGCCTCCATCTTCCCCAGCACTTATAATCTTCAAACCTTCAAAACTCGAGTGCATAAACACCTACGTCTCCACGCTCTCACTTAATCAACTTTCCCTTCTCTTCGGTAATGCAAGGGTCTTTCGAGATCCATAGGGGCTGCATCTTTACTGGTACGCCCCTTCTTGCATTCGATTGCATTAAAAAAAAATGAGTCTTAAGCTTAAATGTATTTTTAAACCAAACAAATAAATAAATAATGTGTGAATATATGCATATATAGTGGTGTTTATTAAACAAAAAAATATACTAATTTAATTATTATCTATTTACTAACTAACCTAAATAAAATAAATAAATAAATAACAATTTTTTTTTTGTAATCTAATTTTATTATAATTTGTTAAAATTACCTGAGAATTTTGACGCATAGCATTTATGGCTCTTAATGATGAAACACAATGTTCTGTGCTTTGAAGACGAAGATTGACTATTTGGGAAGAATCGGAATCTGGACTTCCCAACGGTGGGGTTGTTGTTACAGCAGGAGATAATCCTTTAGGTGTTGTCATTGTGCTCAAAGCATTATGCACTCCAGCCATATTACTAGCAGTAGCAGCACCCGTTCCTCCTAGAAGTCCTACTATGCTCATTCTTGACGACCAGGGAAAACCTAAATGAATAGAGAAGTTAAAACGTCTTAATTATTACAATTTAATTTGAATTTTAACATTAACTGTAGGTCTCTACATAATCATTTTAATGATCTAATTATTCTTTGATAAAGCAGTTTATAGAATCATTTGAATAAACGAAGAAAATATACTTAGGGTAAAAGTGAGTTTTTAAATTTTTTAAATAATTCCAACATAATAAAGGGTCTGATTTTGCCACATATTTACTTTAAATTAAGAAGAATATTTTAGAACTGTTTGATTTTCATGTCAGATGAGATAGACACTAGCAGTAAAATCCAAGTGTCTAACAAGTATAGAGATAAATCACATAGCTGATGATGCTCGATAAAAACAATTACAAGTGTGTATGAGAAATAATGAGGATGCTGATCTAAGAAGCAATGTGTAAATATCCGAAATAACTTTTATTGTTTTTTTTGTCATGGAAGTATTTAATATTTTTCATTAATATTTTAAAAGTCTTACAGCACTCTAGTTTTGTTAATCTTATTTATCGTCCTTATTTAACAATTCTTCTTTTTATTCAAGTACCATACTCGATTCCGAGCGTCGGCGATTACTATGGAGAGTATCCTATCTATTGTAATTTTCCTGGGGAAATTTTTCACAGGAGTGATTTCCCATTGCCTTTCCCCGAAGGAATCAGATTATAGCCAGTCAAATATTTGCAGCCAGTCAGGCTTGAACCCGCCCTAGATTGATTAGAAGGCATGCACTTTAACCACTCGGCCAACCTGACTCCCATTTTAACTATTAGCTGCATGAAATAATAATAAAATACCTTTCGGTATAGCTTTTATCTCTTATACTCAAAACGGTCATTATGGCAGCAAAACAATTGTTAATTATTTGAATCCCACCACTCGATGTGGTCCTCTCGGGAATCGAACCCAATTGCTAACAAGACATCCAGTTCATTGACGATCCTTCGAGACGAACCCGTTTGGCTAATAGATATAATCAGCCACTACATTTTAGTCAAAGATTCCATTATGTTAATTGAAAAAGTGAAGCTGATAAATTAATCTGAATTTAAACACCGCTTAGATGCAGTAATACCATATATAGTAGTTTTAATCGAAGCTGGTGAGTTCTTAGAATTCCAAATTTTTTTTTCAAAATTCGACGACCGACAATGAAATGAAATTAGTAAAATGTTTTTCGACGAAGGCTACAGTGGTAATCGTCTCGCCAATGGTATCGAGGGATTTTTGGTTCGATTTTTGAGGGGTGACGTTCCTTCTTTGGAGATGGTTTTCTATATGTCAATAACACCTCGGATTAGCCATCGGGTGATATCATTGATTTTATTTTACTTACGGAATTTGTTATGTACAAAAGAAATGTGAAGGTTTTCATTTGAATTCGTGAGAGTTGTTGAGTGGTAGATATTTTAGCAGCCCTCATTGACTCCAAATCGTATAACCAATATAATAATAATCACTATTCCTTACATTCATTCAAAGAAGCCCCACCATTATCTTTAATTATTTAATTCTAAAAGACAAATTATTTTAGCATCAATCATATTATTTCCTGAGATGAATGAAAAGGAAATATCAGGAAAATAAGCAGGAAGTTCCCTCCGAAGCGGAAGGGCATTTCCAACAGCAATGTACCTACATGCTTTTAATAACAATTATTTTAATTTAGAGCCTGCGAATTCATTTAAAATTAAAAAGTAAAAAAGGAGATGCAATCGCAATACTTTAACATAATTATTTTTTCTACTAAGATACAATATTAATTAATATTGACAAAATTTATGAATTTATTAGTTTTGAGTTAATGTCTATCTCAGCAAAAACACTTATGTAAAAAAGGCCAAGTTGGATTAATAAAAATCATTTGTCAAAAAAGTAGTGAGATCTATCGTAGTGACACTACTTTTTAGGCAGACAGTTTTTTATTAATCGAACAGCTTGGCATGTTTTGCTGCATTCACTTTGTTTTGTAAGTTAGATGTGTATTCATGTCCTGAAGAAAGGAATATTTCGGTTTTGTGTTTTCACCCTTTATTAATGCACCAAACTCTACAGTAAGCCAAGTTTTAGCATTCCAGAGTCATTATATTTTCACTATATGTTAATTTAGTCTATAAATTTCACCCCTTCATTTCAGGCCTTGAAGAAGAGTAAGTTTCGCTTTTTCGATTTTTCCTTCAATTGTACCCCAAACTCTACCACTATTCCAAATTTCGACATTTTAGGATCAATGGAATTACATACTCTAGAATTTTGATGAGTCTGTCAGTCAGTTAGTTAGTCAGCCTGTGGCGAAAAAGCCTCTCTTTGGCTTCTTCTTACTTGGATGGTATAAGCCAGTGGTTATTAACCTATGGATCGCGACCCGAAATTGGGTCGCAAAGCATATTCTTTGGGCCCCACAGAGTCGGTAGCAAATATTTTACTAAATTTATTTTCAATAAGTTTTAAATTATATTTTAATTTATTCAATACTATTAAAAAGTGAAAACACGTGATTTTCACATTTAAATTTTTCCTTGAAGGATCAAAGTACATTTAAAGTTTATAGATAATAAGTAAAAATATATTTTTTTTCTAGGTGGGTTTCACAAATAAAACAAACATATGTTTTGAGTTTTTATCTCGATATATATTTCGGGTTATGAGCCTTTCTACGAGTTTTCTTTTGTAACTGATGATGGGCTCATAACCCGAAATATATATCGAGATAAAAACTCAAAACATATCTTGTTTATTTATTTGTTGAAACCCACCTAGAAAAATATATTTTTATGTAATATCCTATTAAAAATGTTTCACCTAGAACCGAGCACCAAATTCTTTAAGAGATAATACATTTAGTTATCTTAATTGTTAGAAAGAAAAAAATTTATTTGTGAGTTAAAAAAAGGTCATCATAGTAAAATTGAGGAAAATTGCTTAAGTATGGTCTAAAAAAGGTAATTCAAAAAATTTCGCCTTTTTTTGGGTCTGTTCATAAACATATTTCTCAAATTTGACGTGTCTTTAAATTAATGCAATTTTATCTTATATCATCGAAATAATAATAAAAAATCTGCGCTGACATTTTACTTTATCCATGCGAAGCAGGTAAAGCATTGTAATCGGTCTCGCGGCAAGCGCGACTTCAAAGAGTCCTCAGGTAAAGACTACGGAACGCATGGTTTCAACCAAAGTCACAAATTGTAGTATTCAATCAGGTTGAATTTTAGCAAGTGATGCCTATGAACAACTGAGTGATAATGAATTGAAATATTAATTAATTTTAATTTCATACCCTCTAATTCTAATAAGAAATCAAAACCTATCCATTTTCTAAGAATAAAATTTAGCCCTTTCGATAAATATCGTTAACGTCTTTTTGGCAAACTTGATAAAAAAAAACTGGTGAAATTGCTCAAATTTTATATTTCTCTTTACAGTGTTGCAAATCGAATTATCTAATTTTTCAAATAAACCTTTTAAACACTTCTGGAAAACTTGACCCAAATGTGTTCAATTCTATAATTTGTTTTTTTTGAATCATTTCAAATCCAACTACCATAAGCCACTTTTTAACCGACTTCAAAAAAAGGAGGAGGTTCTCTATTCGATTGAATTTTTTTTTTTTTTTTTTTTTGTGCCTATGTTACCTCATATCTCCGCCAATTGTGAACCGATTTTGAAAAAAAAATTTGCATTGGGTCCAGTCTACGTTCCGATTGGTCCCATTTTTTTTCGTAGGTATTAGACCTTTTTTGTTAGGTTTGTTCAGGACTAACTTCTTTGTTTATGAACCGATTTCGATGATTCTTTTTTTATTGGAAAGGGAGTATCTTAGGGATGGTGCAATATTAATTTGGTCAAGTTCTGATGATAGGATCACTATTAATAACATCACTAAAAAGAGAAAAATAAAAATTTTTAAGAAAAAATAAAACCGACTTCAAAAAAATTAAATGCAATAAATAAAATACACTAAAAGGTATAAAATAATTATTATCTTATTTAGTTACAACTAAACGACGAAATATTAACATGAAATTACTTTTTTAAGTCGGTGCCAAACATATACCTTTTATGAATCGCACTCGACGGATCTTACTTAGTAGGTTTGGTGGGTACGCTCGCTTATAGGTATAGTTTGTTTGGCACCGACTTCAAAAAGTAATTTCATGTTAATATTTCGTCGTTTAGTAACGTTTGTAACTAAATAAGATAATAATTATTTTATACCTTTTAGTGTATTTTATTTGTTGCATTTAATTTTTTTGAAGTCGGTTTTATTTTTTTCTTAAAAATTTTTATTTTTAATTAAGTTGCTCAGAAGCCAATGCAATTAAGTCTACAAAACAATAATCGATAAAAATTAATATCGCCATATGAGGAAAAATTTACAAGAAATAAAAAGTAGGCTCTATTGAGGAAATCCAAACCAAGAAATAAAACTTTTTGAATTTAAAAGAATAAATCTAATTTGATGGATAGGAATTTAGAGAAATTTAGAAATTTTTCGGAAGTGGACTTAGTAAGTACATCTGTATTGGCTTCTGAGCGACTGTCCCTTTATTTAAAAAATTTACTAGATCAGTGCAATATGTAAATGCGAAAAAGCCTAAAATTTTCCCCTGTCCTTTCTGCCTAGTGAATCAGCTGGCCTTGATGGTTCATTGCACGCTTCAAATAACTCTCATTACCATGATCGAAATTGATCATGGAATGGGAGTTAGAGCAACAGATAAAAAAAGTAATAAAAAGTACATTGCCAAAAAGTGGTATTTAACTTTAATAATAATTTTATTAGTTATATTTCACATGAGATTTAATTTCAATTACAGTAGAACCTCGTTTATCCGGACTAACTGGGACCAAAAACAAACCAGATATATGGGTAATAAAAACAAAACAAATCCTCAAATAAGCGAATTTGAATTTACTACGATAAAAAAAAACTTTAACAATATAAAAATATCAAAATTAAAGCGAATTATGGTGAATTTATAATTACATTCTTGCTATCAGAGTTAAAAATTATTCACAAAGAGAAACAAAGAGGTTGTCCTCTGCTTGATGCAAATAAACATATACACATATATATCAAGATGATATATCTGTATATATATTATTTATTTGTTTGAGACTATAGTTTCGAAGACTTGGTCTTCATCATCAGTCTTTCTTCAATTATAAATGTTTTTCATGGAGTCAATATCATATGGATATTGAAAACTTGGTGTTCTTTCGTCACTGCTGGAAGGCTAGGAACTAAATAATTAGTTCCTAGCCTTCCACGTGACGAAGAACACCAAGTTTTCAATATCCATATGATATTGACTCCATGAAAAACATTTATAGTTGAAGAAAGACATGATGGACCAAGTCTTCGAAACTATAGTCTCAAACAAATAAATAATATATATGCAGATATATCATCTTGATATATATGTGTATATGTTTATTTGCATCAAGCGAGGACAACCTCTTTGTTTCTCTTTGTGAATCAACAACTCTGCTACTCTCGGCAAAACAAAAACTTTTCAATTAAAAATTATCACCTATGTGAACATTTATTAAAATAAAAATGTCTACAAATCCTATCCGGATAATCCGGAGGTCCTGATAAATGCGGGCCGGATAAACGAGGTTTTACTGTATTATCATTTTTAATTTTTTTTTTTTTTTAATGGGCATTAGTTTATTTTATTTTTTTCTCATTCCTTTGTAAAGAACTTTTAGATATATCAAAATGAGTTTTTATTTTATACCGAATTGTTACATTGGATTTTTCTTAAATTAATTTGAAACACTAGAAACCTACTCCCCAGAATTCCGATTATTTGTGTTATTCTGGTTGCAGCTCATGCAGGCGCGTAACTAGGGGGATTGCACCGCACAGCTTAGCCCTAGGGAGACTTTGGGGCTCAGTCCAGAAAACTCGAAAATAATTTAATCGATTTATATTTAAGTGAAGTAAAATAGAGAATGGATTCCAGGTCTTCCATAGAAAATGGACCTAGTTATGCCAATAGGCGCGAGGAGCTTGTTGCCTTTTCTATCTTATACAATTATATTAAATGAGCAATTCTTAAATATGTTGCAGTAAAAACCCGTTTTTAGTAAGAACGGGTTCTTAATAGTTAAAAGGCGTTTCACTGAATATCTTTATGGCAACTAGAATTTACTGATGTTGGTTGAGTTTGGTCCAAAGGTCTAGAATCTTCATTTTTGACCTTCCGCCTCATTTTGGGTGTTTATTTTCAAAAAATTTTTAAACGAAAATGTCAAAAATTACAAGTAAAGTTGTAGAGCATGTCATTTTTGACATTTTCATTTATAAATTTTTGAAAATAAACACCCAAAATGAGGCGGAAGATCAAAATGAAGATTCTAGACCTTTGGACCAAACTCAACCAACATCAGTAAATTCTAGTTGCCACAAAGGTATTCAGTGAAACAGGTTTTAACTAGTGAGAACCAGTGTATACTAAAAAACGGGTTTTTTACTGCCACATATATATATTTAGAGAGAGAATCGGTTCATCGAAAACGGCGCGTATGATTTCGATGAAAATCTGCATTAGGGAGTTTTTGGGTCGACAAATCATTCTATCAGGGTTTGATCTTGGGAAAAATTTTAATTTGATTGTTTTTTTCTTAATTAACGTAATTATTCACAGCTAAAGGAATGCTAAGTTTGGGTTTTTTTATCTCTTTTGTATCAACACAGGAAATAGGCTGGGCAGCTCATTGGATAAAGTAAAAATTACAGAGAGGAGTTTGGTCAGCCAGGTCCTAAGATACAATTGAATTGTGCAAAATGATATAAAAAATTTTTTTTTAATTATCAATAAAAGATTCAACCACCAAAGCAATAACAAAAATATAAAATTAAGTTTTTAGATAAATACAGTTCAAGTTTTTTCAGTTGAAAAATGACAAAGAAAATGTTTATGAGATACATCTATTAAATAACGAATTTATTTTCTTTTCCCTGCGTTAGTTAAGGAAATGACTTCCCCTAACAGAAGGGTATTAAATGAAATTCAAACACCCTATTAGATTAAACTTTTGAAATCTTAAATTACATTTCTGGAGAACAATTTCACTTGTATTATTAATTAATTTAGAAATTATATTATAAGAGTTAATAATTGGAAAGAGGAACTTATCTATTTAAATAACATAGCGTTAATTTTAAATTTACTGTATTTAATCAAAACCATATAATAAAAGGTGATAATCTAATTAATGTCGAGCTTTTTCAATAAGCTACCGTTTGAAAATAAGTTCAATAGACTATTTAATTTTTTTTTTTATTAGACTCCATAGTATACATCGGCAATCTGCCCTTGCGGGCAATAAGCTTATTTACAGACAATAAATGAAAAAAATGACATGGTTAGTAATACTATAACAATATTTGAGGTAGAATAATGAGAGCTCCATTGAGCTTTACATCAAGGTGCGAATTTTGTATTTAAACTATGATTAAAAATAAATTAAAAGTAAAGTAAAAATATAAAAAGAAAGAAAAGGTTTGGCGTAATCACGTGAAGCGCTGTGGTAGGTCGATTGGTCTGTGTTTTTTTAATCTTGTTGGTGGTGATGTTGATATTATGTCTTGAGCATACTCATTAGGGTGGTGAGTCAGTTTGTTTAGGTACTAAGAAAATAACATTATTATTATTATATTTCGTTGTTTATCTACATGATCCTTGTATGTATTACTTTTTTACAGTTCAGAACCAAAAGAGTTGAAAAACGGAACCCTTATGGAGAAACTTATTTGTCTGTTTGTTTGACATGTAGATTTTAAATTATAATATTAAAATTAGGAATTTGAAATGTGCTTAATGGTTAGACTTTGATAATCCACAGATAATCCAAGGGACTCTCTGAATATAAAAAATGATTAGATAACAGTACTATGATGTTTATATTAATTATTTGTTGTCAAATGAGGCAATTAAAGCCATGAGAAAAGTTAACAGGTTCTCGTAAGAAGAAAAAGACTCTTAAGAAAAACCCAAAATCTTTTATGTCCTTTTAGCAATTTTTTATTTAAAACTAAGAGACAGTTTCGGCTGACATTTTCACGCCATCATCAATCTAAAAAAAAAGTACAATCACATAAACATTAAAATTGCAATACAAATTAAGATCAAAACAGTTCATTCACCCTCAGTTTTTTTAATAGTACATTAGTAACATTAAATTTACGTTTCCTTTGCAACCCTAATAAAATCTCAACACCAGTTGTTATAGATGAGAGTACATATACAATATTGGAAAAAACAATTTTCCTTCTTGCAAATCCTATAAAACATTAAAAAAATATATAGACATTCTTTCTTGTCACATCATCAAAAATTAGGTTTATTATTTTTATAGGTATTGTAAAGTAAAAAAAAGTCTAATTCAACTTTAGTCTAACTAAAGAGATCTTTACAGGAATAGTCTTTGCTTCATACTCCATGATCAATTTTCATAGTAAAACCTCAGACCTCGAAGTGTGATTTAGAACTTAACATAATTTTAAACAAGAGGCACCTTTGAGGCTCTATGCAAGCGATTAAGTTTCCAATCTAAATAGCATGGGGTTTTGGAATCAACTCTTCTGACATAATAAAAATAATCCATAACTTCTCAGATCAAGTAGTAGACCACGTCTCTTGAATTTCTATAGGAATTTTTTAAAGTCAATAATATTTTCATTATTGTCATGATATGCTTTAAACACGTTTAAATAATTAAAATGAATAAGTAAAAATGAAAATGAGGAGTATGACGTATTATTCTAAGCCGATTAAGATTATCTCGGAAGATAAGCTAAGAATAGCTTGGACTAATTGCTCTCGAGGGGTATATAAGGCGGAGAGAGATAGGGAAAGAGGTGGGGTATGTGAGAGGGCTAGATAGGGACAGTGGTAGGGGCTGGGGATAGTGTGAGGGTTATATAAGGGGGAGAGAGATATGGATAGTGGTCATTGTAACTCAGTCAGTGGCGTGTGAAACATCAACTGGGAATATTACAATATGGCTTCTGGACCTTCATCCATCCCCTCAGCTGACTCCACCCTTGACTAATAAACAACCCTTCATCACTTATATTACTTTTAATAGCTGGGGTAACGGGTAGGTGTGTACTTCATTGTTCTTATAGATAAAGATGTTCAGACCTACTTCAGGGCCTGGCCTCCCTCCCCACTTGAGCTCATGATTCTTTTTTCAAGAGAATCATGTCTTGTCCCTAATCCTAACCAACCTCAATTCCTGTTTTTAGAAATCCTTATTCTTTTTAAACTTTTATCCATTTTCCCGTAAATTTCATAGTGTTTCCTTCTCGAATCGAATCGCGAGTATATTTTTTATTGTGCGCGGTTGTCCGTGTGTTCCTGTGGAGTCAGCATAGCAGGTCTAAACACGAGACGTTGGCTGTTAAGGTAATATATCTATTTAATACTTTAATTTTACTTTAAATTCACTATATTAATTTACTAATATTTTTTCCTCTTTTTTCAGGTAGGTGCTCGTCCTACTAAAACTAACATTTATATTAAGTATATGATTTTCTTATTTTCTGGAAAATCAAATCCTTTATCTTTATAAAACTTTTATTTATTTTCCAGTAAATTCCTTAGTGTTTCCTTCTTGAATCGAATCGCGAGTATATTTTTTAATGTGACCGGTTGTTCGTGTGTTCCTGTGGAGTCAGCATCTGAGGTCTACAGGAGACTTTGACTGTTAAGGTAAGATATCTTTATAATACTCTATTCTTATAATTAAATAAATAAGAAATATTTTAAATTTTGCAAGTTACTTTTTTTGATTTTTTTCCCAAAATTAAATATAATTTAAATGATTAAGTAGAAATAATTCAATAAATTAAAACTCAAAATTATCTAAATGCAATGTAATCTTTTCCTTTTTCCTAAGTTTTTCTAAATTTAATTTGAGATATTGGTTTGAAGGAAATTCACTTTTATATTTTCAGTTTAATAAAATTATTTTACATGGATAAATAATACATTTCAATTTTGTTTAAAAAAATAACTTTTAAGAGTAAATAATAAATCATTTACTTTTAAAAATAATCCTCTTATTTTTCAATATTCGCCTCTAAACTTCAATCTAATAATTTTCTGTTTCTGATCTTATGCATAAGTCCTTTCTCTCATCATTCTTAGATCTACAAATTATTTATATTTGTTTCTTAAATACAAATTTTTGACAAAATTTTTATATAAAATTTCGAATGTTTAAGACTTTGTTTCGAAACAAATTGCAGTAGTGGAGACATTGTACTGGGATTTGTTTAGGATTTTAACAATTACTTATCTCAAGTGTAGACGTATTTTGCTACAAAAACAATGTCTCCTATTTGTTTTAAAACACGGCTAGCCTTGAAATTTTCATTATTTTCGGCTTTCAGATTGAAACTAAAGATAATATTTAAAATTTTAAAATTATCACTCTATGAGTATATTATGTAATTTGTGTTCAAAATTATGATCTCCCTTTAATAATTTTTTATTTATCTATCCATGTGGGGGGTGGTGACAGCTTCCCACTCGTGGTGCCCCCTGTTCTCGCTAAACAGCTGTCTATGTCTCTGTATAAATCAACTATAGAGACATAATCATATATATTAATTATATTTGCATACTTTTTTACATACACTACACATTCCCATTAATGATGCTAATCAATTTCGAAAACTCAAATATAAAATTTTAATTACTCTTTCTTTAGAAATAGGTAAAAGGTGTGGATTTTACAAAAATATAATAAAAATTTATGGTTTAATTTTATTAATTAAAATTCATTCAAAATTTATGCAAATAATTGTATATTATATATGTAATTTGAAATATTTATATTCGACTGAAAGTACAAGAGGGAAACTTTTCGACGTCATTGTCTCTAAGAATTAGTAGTATAGTAATATTTAACAAGTAATAAATACAATGGCTAAGTGCATATTTTATTCTAAATTAAATGTTTTTTGGGTTAAAAATTCGCACAAATTATTATGAAAAATAATTTATAGATTCCAAATATGATTCCATTCCAGTATTACACGGATTCCAATAATATTAAAAGTAATTAAAAATTTAATAGTCAATTCTGACGCCGGTCCAGACAACATCCCAACCACTGTAATTAAAAATTCCGCTCCTGAACTGGCTCTTATTCTCTCAAAAATTCTCATACACCTCTAGCACATTTCCAGGGAGCTGGAAAATAGCAACCAATTAATAAAAAAGCTGACGTGTTCTGATGTGGCCATCCACTTGACTTTACTATTCAACCTGGTCCCTCACTTATATTTAATAAAATTATTTATAATCATGTAGGGGAGTGGGGTTAGTTGCTGCATTTTTAGATTACTGATTATGTATACAAAATTTGGTTGAGTTTGGTACAAGGGCCTAGATTTTCATTTTTTGAACCTACACCCCCCCCCTTTTTGGGCGGTTAGTTTTTGCATTTTTGGACTTCTGGGGGTCCACTAATTTTCTATACAAAATTTGGTTGAGTTTGCTCAAATGGCCTAGATTTTTAATTTTTGATCCCCCTCCACCCCCCTTAATTTTGGGTCGATATGCACCAAAATCTAATCAGCTCTTAATCTCAATGGACCAAAACTACGTATGAAATTTGGTTTCGATATTCACACTAGTTTTTGAGCTAGCTCGTCCACAGAAATTTGGTAACGCACAGACTAACAGACAACCAGATTAAGAGACATTTTGACAAAAATATTATCTCGAAAAATATAATTTTTTCGATGTTCACTTATTAGAGCTTTCTTGTAGAGCGAAATGCCATGGTTTCGCTCAATTTTTTTAATCAAAATAGTTTCAGCCGTTTTTGAGATATTTCGAAAAAAAAAGGAAAAAAAACACTTTTTTCATGCACTATTACAATAATTGACCATACCCTGTATGGTAAAGTAAAATTGCTAAAGACATAGAAGATTTTGGGTTTGAGTCTTTTTTCTCCTTACGAGAACCTGTCAACTTTTCTCATGGTTTTAATTGCCTCATTTGAAAACAAATAATTAATAAAAAATGATGATGAATAAAAAATTCGCTGAAACTATTTTTAAATTATTAGAATAAGGCGGATAAGTTCTAATATGCTAGCATGTCAAATATAAATTGAAATTTTTTTGCACGAGATTTTCTCTGGAGAAAGATGGACTGGTAGAAATTTTAACTAAAAGTAATGGAAAGCAGCCCAGAGGTAGTGAAGAAAGAAAAAATTATCACATATTCAAGTAAGGTATAATTTATTGGATTTTCATTCCCTTCTTTCTTTCCTCTTTTCCTTTCAAACCGACGTTTCGGAGGATTCTTCCCTCCTTCTTCAGGGTTTCAAAGGTTCAATGCAGGAAGGAAACAAAATGTTTCCTTCCTCTCTCCACAGCAGTGTTTAAAATTTTCTTCTTCCTTAGCAGAAGCATTAAAATAGAAAAACAATTTTTTTTCTTAATTAATTAATTATTTGGATATGTGATAATTTTTTCCTTCTTCACTACCCCTGGGCTGCTTTCCATTACTTTCAGTATAAATTGAAATAATTCATGCTTACCTAAAGTATTTTAAAAGAACTATTCAAAAATACCCTACTCCATGTAAATTTAAAGAGTTTGTTAATTTCATTCAAATTAATTATTTAGAACAAATAGATTTTTTATCGAAAGTACTCTTCTTAAGCCATTTTGATGAATTTTTACAAATTTTTAAATTGAAGAGTTGCAAGAATGCAAGAGAGACCAATTTGTGAGTTTATAAGTTGTTAATGGAAAGTCAAAATTAAATATACAAAACTCCAGCTACATTTCAATCTTTGAACTGGATGGGGTTTGTGATTTTTTTCCATTAACAATTTTTATGTTTTTGTGGAGGGGCTGCATCAAAATTGTTCTTTTTCAAAATTAGACTATCATCCAACTCAAGACCATAGCCAGAAAATTTTTCGGGGGGGGGGGGGGGGGTTATTTGCCTACCAAGGAGTTAGTGGAGTATGGATATACTCCTAGGAGTAGGAGACGACCTGCCTGATATCCAGATTGATTTTTTATCTGAGTATTTTTTTTTTTTATAAAATTTTTATTGAACGTTTATAATATCCTGTAAAATTTCGATGTTTACCTCAACATTTCGGAGGGTTCTAATGCCCCCTCCCCGCAGCTGGATAAGGCCTTGATCCAATCTAAAGACATGTCAAATTTAAATTTTCTAGCATAAATAGTATAGAGCCTGCAGCTACAGGCTTGTGACTGCACAGACCACATGAAGGTCTCTTCATTAAGGTTCCTTCCGCTTTCCAGAATTTTTCGTACTTAAACCTATAGAGTGATATAAGTGATAAATATTTTTAACTTTAAGCACAATGCAAATGAACAAGGGTAGAATAATTTATTGCGCTCCCTATGGAAACAGAGAAGATATATCGGGAAGATTATTGAATAATTTCCCATGACAATATAAATCTTTATTAATAATTTAAATATTAATTAAATCATGAATTTATTTATGGTAAATCTAATTGGGGATTCTTAGGGGTGTGTACGAAAATGTATTTTAATCATTTCCAATCATTATTATATATGTATATATGAATACCAATTATATTTTGGATGAACTGGCTAATTCTTCTTTTAAATTTAGTTTCATTAAATAACAAATAGAAACCGAGATTCTAGTAATGCAAATCTTGTTTTCGTGAAAAATTTTAAGTTGAGATTTTTAAACATCAACTTTCAAGAGTCAAGATATTTTTTTTTTAGAAATTGTTCCTTTCTCTCTGTCTGTGCATTTGTTATCAATTTCCGATAATGTCGTTGAACCCATAATTATTAAACAACTAGCTGACGACCGGGCCTTCGGCCCGGCGTCACTAGCCCCTGGCGGGGAGCGTCTCGTTCATACCAATTTAATAATTGAAATTTAAAATCTTACTGTAAGTATCGAAAGAATGTGCTGAATGAAATTGATTCAAAAATAAGGAAGAATAAGGAAAGATTTATTTAACACATTGCCTAAGCACGATCACTATCTGACCAATCAGAATCGTTCTAATAATTTAACGCTTTGGCATTGGCTATGCACTGGCCAATCAGATCGTTTCCACATACATATATATCCACATACTTTTCTATTTTATATATATAGATAGATAGATAGATAGATAGATAGATAGATAGATAGATAGATAGATAGATAGATAGATATTCTACACGATTAGACTAAAACGAGGGGTGAACCGCTATTGGAATTAGGTGTACACCGCCTTTGGAATTATCTGGAATTATTTAGGAATTCATTGGATAATCTATTGTCTTCTACTTGGAAATGAAAGTGGAAGTGGAAGTAGGTGTACAAGATATTAGGCCGCGGTTCACCCCTTGAACTAAAAGGTAAGAAAGTGACCAGGCTGGTTTTTAAATTTATTTTTTTAGGCCTAATATTCCAGCAATTTTTTAATTTTTTTCAAAATTTATCAAAAACACCCGAAACTATTTTAATTAAATAACTTATGGGAAGAACATATGGCTTTTAATGTTAAAATGATTTTTTTTTCAGAGATATTCATGATTTATCTTATCCGAGATAAGTCATTAATATCTTGGAAAAATCATTTTATGACATTAAATTGAAAGTTTTTGTGCCGAGGGTAGCAGAATTTTTATATATTGAAGGAGACAATAAAAGAGTGTGTCTTCTGCTGGAATTATAATTTTTATTTTATAGTTTTTAATCTATAGTTATAATTCCAGCAGAAGACACACTCTTTATTGTCTCCTTCAACATTTTATGACATTTATCATATGAAGCATTTTTAAATGCCCTTATACCTTATACCAAAATCACGAATTTGGAAATTTTTTCACTGTCATTTTTCAATCCACTATTTGACAATTTTTTATGCCAGAGACACAAAGGTGATTAAGGAACCTCAAACTTGAGGTCTGTATTCAAAAATCTAGTAAATATTGTTATAAAGATTTTTAAATAGCAATAACTCAAAACAAGGTTTTAGCACATTTGTGGTTTTGGCACAAGGCTGAGTGACGATATAGGTATGTTCTCTTTATTTTTTATATCAAAATCGTTTGAAAAAATTAAAAATCTAAAATAAAAAAATCATAGTCAAGTCTATAACAATGAATGAATTTTCATTATCGATTTGATTAATCAATAATATAATAAATTTTATAAAAAAAAAACCAAGTGTTAAATTGTCCAAAATGCAATCTTCTGATGGAAATCCGCCTCTTTTTCAAGTTAATCCATTCGATTATAAATATTTTCATTTATATATAATTGTAGAAGCTTCCACCTGTATATAGATGTGATTCCAGGAATGTATTTGAAAATATTTATATGGAAGAATCATTAACAGTCAAAATATTAATAATAAGAAAGTACAATTGAATTATATTCTCTAACTAAATCAAAGTAATACTTAATCTTATAGTTCTAAGTATAGGAGGAAAAATACTAATTTAATTTAAAGTTATATAAAAATTAAAAGCATTTCATCTCATATTATAAACATAAATTTATTTCTAAATAAAAAGATAGAGATAAAAAGATTTATTAATATAATTTATAATATATAATTCACTATGAGTTATAACAATTTTAGAAGTCGGATTAATTAAAGATGCTTAGGGAAAAATTTGATTTGATCAATAGACTAGATTTCAATGAATGAGAATATCTCTTACTTACTTGGCTGAGCTGATTCGGGCTTAGAGCACGGGAAGCACAGCATCCAGAGGTCGTTCTGTCATATCGAAGGTTCACCTAAAAACTTTTGTGGTAATCCCGGTGGCGGTGGCTGGCGGCTTTGTGCCGTTGTGCCGTCTGGTCTGATCCCTTCGGGCTGCTGGAGCCTGGAGGGCGAGGAACGCATGCGTACCTCTGGCCGACCCTTTGCCTACCTTCCCGCGGAAACATATGTCAATACCAAGGTCAATACTCGATTGTAATTTGCAATCTACCCGAGAGCTGGCGTTACCTATCATGCTATTTTTCATTAAGGAAATGATTATGATAAGATACGAAATACGACATATCATTTCTTCGAATTTCACAATAATAATCATTCACGTTATTTCTTGAAATCAAAGCATGTATTCATTATCTATAATCTCATATTTCTCTCAGTTTAAACCTTTAATTCAACGAACTTGGTTCGTTATCTTTATCCAAAAATCTCCCTCATATTTATATTCAGTGGCGTAATAATAGAGTGGCAGGACGGGCAAAATGCCACGTACCGCCGGCCCGAGAGGCACAGGAGGATCCATATTTTTGAATAACTGAAGATAAAACAAATATTGTTTTGTTAAAATAATTGTATCAAGCGGTATTCGTTTTGTATGAAAAATCTTAAAAGTTGGGTACTTTTGATGGTTTTCGTTTTTTCTCTCATGGCATGGCAAGTGAGAGATGGCGACCTAAGCAGCGTCGCACTAAAATCACTCAATTTTTCCATATCTAAAAAACTTATGTAGCTGGTGCTTTTATAGATTTTTAGCTAATTCTCCCAACCTAACTATACTGTTCTCATCTGGAATTTCGCATTGAGCTGTTTCATGAAGTTTTTTTAGCGTCGGTAAGAATGCAATGTTGATCCGAGAAACAACGCAGTGAAAATATTTTTGTCTTTCTGCGCATGGAGAGTAGGGAAAAGAGTCAACTGCATCTGAGCTATATATGGGAGGCGGGGGCCCAAAATCTGAAGCCGGCCCCTTATTATGGAATAAGTATACGTTTTTTATGAAGTGGAATAATAAAAAAAATGCTATAGCCTGCTCCGGGCTCCTGTGGACCAGGACCCACAGGTGCACCTGTACCCCCTTCCAGGGACTATGGAAGTATCCTAAGATTTGTTATTACAAAATTTAATAAATTTTATTAGTTTTGTATTCAATTAATTTAAATTACCTACTTAAGTACAGACACAAATTGAAAATGACTAGAAAATCAACGTAAAATCCACACAATAATTAGAATACTGTTTGTACGTACTTTACGTAGTGATTTATTAAAAAGAAACTACAACTTTGGTTTAGCTTCTTTACATTAAAGGAGGGCCCCATCCGATGAATTTGACACGGACCTCAACAGTATAGTTACGCCACTGTTCATATTAGGAAGGGAGCGTTAAAATACAATACAGGGTCGAATAATACAAAAAGTATTTGAAACATCGTACGTGGTTTTTATATTTTATAGTAGATGAGACTTGGACGCAGCGTCACCTAACCCTGTTTTGTTCAGGTCTCCCCCCGGTGTCACATCATTGGCCCTGGACCCCCTGTCTGGCATTGGTCCATTATGTCACTGAAAGTTACCCACCTCTCCATAAAATATAATCAGTAAAAAATAAAATAAAAATTTCATCTACGGAATCTTTTTATTCATATAAGTAATCATTATAAATGTACATTCAAATACATTTCTCTGAGCGCACAGAGTACACCGGCCAAGTTCGAGCAATATTTTATTACATACTATATATCTAGATAGATGACTACCTATTCTTTCTTAAAACCAAAATGTTCCATGTCTAAGTTCGAAAGTGCCATATTTAAAATGGGCAAACTTACATACATATAAGTAGCCGAGTCGAAATTTAAGAACTACTTTTATCCCTCTGGTCCAAAATAGAACCAATTTAGAGCATTGTAAGCCGCCTTAGCTCTTTACATTGAACTCCTAGATTCTACCATTTACTGTGATGTACTACTTTGAACTCCTAAGTCCGATATTAAAAATGAAGACCTATTATTGCCCTCTTGAACCCCGTAATAAATTTATATTTATTTGAACATCTATATTATTTGCGCTCACTTACTCTTTTGTTTTTGTTTATGTTCTTTTTTTACTTTATCCAATGCGAAGCATGGGTAAAGTATTGTAATCGGTTTGGCGGCAAGCGCGACTTCAAAGGGTCCTCAGGTAAAGACTACGGAACCCATGGACTCAATTAAGGTCACAAATTGTAGTATTCAATTAGATTGAATTTTAGCACGTGACGATTTTGACAAAAATTACCTGGGGTCTCGTCGAGAGGCCAAAAAGTGCCATTTCTTTTGGAAGTGCGTGCGGATGGATGGATGTGTGTTATCGTTTTTTTTTCGTCCACGATTTTTTCCACACCGTTGCACCAATTGAAATGAAAATGAAAACCTAACATTATTTTAACAAAATGAGGCGCTGGTTAGTTTTTGGTACATATCGGCCCACAAACATTAGTACTTTATTTCGGTACTTTTTTAGTTTTTTCTAAATATCTTGAAAATGACTTAACCAATTTTGATGAAATTTAATATTGTAATTGAGTACCTTGAGGACCACAAAAATGGTCATATAAATTTTTTTGAAAATATATTTTAAAGTACTTTACCTTAGACTACGATAGTTCATTGGATAAAGTTTAGCAACGATCCGTTGCAGTTTATTTCATTTTATGGAAACACGCTTTTTCATAATAAAACCTTTCCTGCAAATAATCTTTTTATTTCTCCATTTGTGCGGGTGTTCTCACGAACACTAATTAAGATAAGATTTCTAGTGAAATCAGTAATCTCAAAAGATTTTAGCAACATTATCCAATAAATCATTATGAAGTTCCTGGAGGTAACTTGAATTACTACGAATTTAGAATGGACACTGATGAACACATCAGTGATTCTGAGTCAGGCGAGTCTACTTTATATTAAAATAAAATACTTTAGTAATTAACCTGAATATTAATAAATTATTCAAATATTATATTGAATTCTTTCTTATTACAGATTGTAACTCTAAAAGTGACGCTGAAGAACGTCATCTAATGTCTTTATATTAATGTATATCATTGGCATCTATCAAAAAGGACAACGAAATCATTTTATTTTATAGATATGCTAATTATTCGATGATAAAAATATGTCATTTCAAAAAGTCTCCAGTGAACCACCCGGGTGATTGTCATGTGGGGAGGGGGGGGGGGCTAATACACACACACACATACACACATTTACCAAATATTTTTTTCATTTTTATTTGTTAATTTTTAATTTTACTATCCACACTGTGTGAAGATAATCTTTTTTCCAGCCTTTTAATTCAATAAATAAATAAAAAAAAACAGATTTTATGTTAAAATAAAATAAGCAATACGTATTATAATTTTTTTTATTACAAATATAAAAACATAAATACATACATAAATATAAATATTTTTTAATATCAAATTATGAAAGACATTTTAATTTTTATTTTAAAATTATAAGTATAACTAAAACAACAACAAAATTCAGGTGAGTGCATATTACTAGTTGAGTTATTTGCCCTAAACAAAGATGGCAAGCTATACTCCATGTAAACCAAAATTATCAATATAATTAGTTCTTTATTAAAGTATTTGTCTTATGTCGAGTATTTATAAATTTGTATACCTATCTATTAAATGATTCAATGTATTCATCTATTAATCAATTAATCAATCGCTTCTAGTTTACATTCTTTACACAAGAAATTAATTATTTTATCTTCTCCTTATTTTCAAAAGATGATTATGAAATACATTACTATGGACTTATCTTTGGAAAGCCCTTTGTCTTTGTCATGATAAAAGGGAAAACATATTTATATAGGTTAATACATAGAAGACACTCGCCTAAACTATTATAAAAACAACAAATATTATTTTTAAAAACTAATTATGAAGAAGTATCTAAACAAACTAATTTTTAAATATTTAAAAATACTTTGATCACAGAGCCACCAACCATACAACCCCTTTATATCAATAAGTACTAAGTCATATTTGTTCAAATTAATTGATCTATTAATTGATATATTTCTTTAGTAAAATATTTAAAATAAAATTTGATTATTTTCTCAAGAAAATATCTTTTTATATTTTAATACTTTACTTATATAACACTAATAGAGATTCGAAATTTTCGTAGGTTTTCTCACCAGAAAAGTAAATTCTCTAGAAGAGTTATACACCACATTTTTTTTGGAGTTTCGTACTCATTTGCTTGATACTTTCTGCAGATTAACGACTAGTTCAGATCATGACGATTAATTAATCATTTTTTCATATATTATTATCATATATGATTTGACATTGTCTTATTCTCCAAAGGAAGTGTGGAACTGGACGCTGAGAGCCTGCTATTGTTTCGAAACATTACTTCTATCTCCGATAAAGTTTTACCGTGAGTTTCAGGCATGTAATACCAAACGACGAAAATCGATATTGCACTGATGATAGTAAAAATATAAAATACTCCACTTGTTGAAGGAAGATCCTAAAATCAATTTACACATGATATTAATATTGAAACTTTTATAACAAATTCAAGTCTAAAATGCTGGGGTCATAAGATCAGAAATTTAAAAAATATATGCTTACTCAGGTCAATTATTTTATATAATTTTGAAATAGACTAGGACTCCAAGAATATTGGCTAGTTACTGTCTGGACTTTCAATACAATACTATACCGCAAATATGGCTTAGCCATTGAATTTCTAGTTAGTATAGAGGGTCACAACTCTTAGGCTCCCTTATAAATTACAGAGACATACTACAAAGGAATTACGACGGCTGTGACATACCCAACAAAGTTTGTCACAATCTATACTACATGTTGCTTAATTTAGTAGACTTATTGAGTGTTCGGGTAATTTTTACATGCCAAAAAATTTTGAGTTTTCATAAAATAATAATTCACACGATATTCTCTCTAAGTTGAATCTATTTCGTCATCATTTAAGTTATTTTTATTTTAATAATTCTAGTTTTGATTTAGAATAGCATAGCCTCTTCTTCTTCAAATTTTAAATCATTCTGTTTCATAAAACAAGTTGCAATATCTTAAAGGCTCCTCTTCAAGTGCTTCTCCCAAGAGAAATGATAATAAAAATTAAAGTTTCCTTTAGAAGAGGCTATTGAAATAAATTGATTATTACTTTATGATTAGAATAGCCACCGCCGCTACTTGGAATTGGAGCTGATTTATCAAGTATTTTTAAGTTAATTATATTAATTTCCTTATATAAATAATTAAGTTGAGAATAATTAAATTAAGAATATAAAAAAATCTATCAAATCATTTGACTAATTTTATTATATTTTAAATTATTAATTTTTTTCAAACCTAATTTTTACATGCTAAAGTGGTTTAAAAAATATTGTAAATTTTTTAATGTAGTCTGAAAAGAGGACCTTAAGAATTCCCTATCAATTTAAATTAAGCTATAGTCTAAGACCAATCAAAGCAAAGGTATAATTTTAAGTTATACTTACATCTCGGATTGTAGGGTAGACTTTTATAGCTACAAACGAGAGGAGATAAGCGCAACACGTCGTAATTCCAGAACACGGACCTTTTACTCTGGTAGGATATACTTCGCCGATCATAGACCAGGGTAAATTGTGAAAGTCAATCACCCCAAATATCTTGAATTCAAACAAAGAATTTGGAGATAAATTTAGAATATATTATTTAATAGTTTAATTCGATAATTAATTTACCACAAATGCAAAGACACCAATTTGAGGAATAGATTGTAAAGCTTCACTGGGATTCTTTGGTTCAAATTGAAGATATAAGGCATACATTAACATTGATAATGTCATTCCAATAGCGGAGGTGAGCATCATAGGCCGCCGACCAAATCTAGAAATTTTAAAAAAACTTATAATTTTATTTTCTTAAAGAATTGATGCTCGAATATCTTTTTTTTCAAAGGGCCTCATGCTGGCCAAGGAGCTTCACCCCCTGAACACTTTCCCTACATCTTGGACCACTCTCCACCCCACCGATCCTATCCCTACCCTTGGGACCACGTCCCCCGCCTCTTATCATCCTCCACCCACTAAACCTATCCCCTATTTGATAAAAAACGTCTCATATAATCAATTTTTGAAAAAGTTTGAGAATTTGAAACAAAAAATCATAAATTTTTTCGGTTAGGTAAAAAAATTTGAAAAAATTCACAGAAACTTTTTAAGTGGAGTAGTAAAACATATAAAAATTTCAGCTAAATCGAAAGGGGTCGGGTTTAAAAGTGGTCGATTTGGCGTGGAATGCCTCATACATGCCCCCACATGAAATTTCGGACTCGGGATCTAAAATCTGAAGTGGGCCCCTTATTAAGGAATAAAAATTTATTTTTTATGAAGTTTATAAAGTTGGTCATCTTTCAGACCTTATTTTTTCTAAAATATCTAGTTAAAAAAATGTGACCCGGACTCAAAAGTGCAATTGGACTACCCTTGTGGGAGCTATGTGGTGCACACTTGATTTACAGTACTTTTTCGAACTTGGCCTGTTTTTCACAGAATGTTTTGGGTTGGATATAGGTACTTATAAGATAATATAATTAAAATATT
Source organism: Forficula auricularia (assembly GCA_024734495.1). Taxonomy (NCBI): domain Eukaryota; kingdom Metazoa; phylum Arthropoda; class Insecta; order Dermaptera; family Forficulidae; genus Forficula; species Forficula auricularia. Next base: position 540,089 of record JALMQS010000048.1, on the reverse strand, counting down.
ATAATTCTATAGTCCTATAGTACTTAATGGGAGGGCGGCAGTTTTTTCAAAAACTAATAATTTTATAGGAATTAAATCAATTTTAAACGGATATATGGTAACATTTAGGGAAAGCAGTGTTGGTTTATAGTGAAACATATTAAACATAGGAGTTTTTAAACGGGTTATGGTGGTGTTTCATAAGTAAAAAAATAAAAATTAAAAAATTCCTTTAATTATATTTTCGGAGTTTTATTTTTTCCATACATATTTCGGGTTATGAGCCCATCATCAGGAGTTTACAGTCTTTTGTAAACTCCTGATGATGGGCTCATAACCCGAAATATGTTTAGAAAAAATAAAACTCCAAAAATATAAATAAAGGAATTTATTAATATAATAATAAAACTGAGTAAGATACGAGGTAGGTTTCACAAAAAGTTTCACAATTTTTTTTATTTTTTTTTGTGAAACCCACCTCGTAGTTACTCAAGTTTTATTATTATATTAAAATGTTTCACCTAGAACCAACAGCGAACTCCTTAAAAGTTGTTGAATTTATTAATTTTTATTTTTTACTTGTGAAACACCACTATATCCTGTTAAAAAACTCCTACGGATCTATGGTAAGTTCCTTTAATTTATTTCTAGAGATTTTTAGAAGGACCCAGCGGTTGGGCGAAATTTCTGTTTTTTTTGTTTTTTTTTTGTTTTTACTCTGTTAAGGTTTTAATCTATTTCTATATTATTGAAGTTAACCAGCAAGTAGTGTTCAGTTTTATAAAATAGGCTCTTGAATAATTTTTGTGACTTTAAAGATATCACGAGCAAATTAGTTTGAGAAAAGATGATATAGAACAGTGGATCCGAAATTTTGTTGTCATGCGACCCATTATCAAGAGTAAAACATTTTTTGCGACGTACTATATAGATATATAATTAGAGTGACCCATTTTTACTGACTTATTATTTTTTTTTATCACATATGAAAATTTGTCAGTATTTCATGTTTTAAGAACCCTCTCCAAATTCTAGCTAGATAAAAATTTTTTTAGAGGTCGCTCAAGAATTTAATAAATCTAAAAAATGCACAAAAATCAATTTTTTCATTCCGAAAAATTTTTACTCTCTATACTGAAAATGTTTCTCCTCTATATAAAAAAATAACCACCTGAAAATTTCAACTTTAAATATAAATTTTTAAAGGTTGCTAAAATTTTTTGAAGATTTTTTAGTGGTTCATGTTTGACGTATTTTAATTTTCTTTGTTATGTTTAAAATGTCAATTTTATTTTAATTTTGAACATCCCTACTTTTCCTTTCCTTTACATCCTTTTTTCCTTTCATTGTCATTCAGATCACATAATTTAAAAAATAATGAGCCGATTTGCTTGAAATTGATATCAATGTAAAGCTAAATAAATAAGCTTTAAAGATATATTTATTTTATAAATATCGGCTTGGCCATTTAAAAGAAAAACGACTTTGTATGCGCGCTTAGAGGTTGAGTCGATTTAGCTGCTCCCGAGTATACCTTTAAATAGGCTTGAGTTTTTTTTTACTTTCAATTTACAGTATAATAAACAAAAATAGAGGGTGAGTCTAAAAAAAAAAAACACACATCAAACATCAACCACTAAAAAATCTTCAAAAAATTTGAGTTGCCTTTAAAAATTTGTATTTCGAGATGAAATTTTCAGGCGGCTATTTTTTTCTATATAGAGAAATAATTTCTGTGCAGAAAATAAAAATTTTTGTATAGAAAAAAATTGATTTTTGTCCGTTGATAGAGATTCAACGCCGCCTGGTAAAGGTAGGGTATGCATTCGAGTAGAACGTTCTGCCCTATTGGTTGCATCATCCAGGCGCCCAACATTAAAAAACTACATTTTGAGTATTACTACAATTTTCGGACCCGGGACCCAAAATCTGAAGCGGGTTCCTTATTATGGAATAACATGTGTTTTTTATGAATTGGAAAAAGTTGATCACCATACGCCCTTTTTTTCTAAAATACCTCCTTAAAAAAATGTCACGCCCGGGCTCAGGCCCCTGCGGGGCCCAAAACCCACAGGTGCAATTGGACACCCCCTTGTGGGTGCTTTGACCCCATATACATATATATTATTTAACATGTTAAAAATGAATATACAATATCTTATAATATTAGAAGTGAAATTGATATTGTGATGATCTGATGATAGAGATGAGATTGATAATAATAATTTGTTTAATAGAATTTTTTCCTTGTTTTTTTCCAGAAATAATTTTAAAATTCGGAAAGATGTGAAAAATTATTAAGAAATGAATTTTTTATTTTGAAAATCAATCAATTTAAATGGCTTATATAATTAGTTCTTTGTTTTCATTTAAATGAAAAGTAACATCTGCTAAGGCCAACAACGTAATGACCCTTGAAAAGATTCACTGCTATCACAGCCTTTAGTCATGCATTGCTATGATAAATTGCAATATCAGAAACAAGTAATTTTAATCCCCTTCCTTCTTCCATATTCTCAACAACTTAACATGACGATTTATATCTCATTTTACGAACATTAAAATAATATTTTTAATAATTAAAATTTCATAGAGATTTATTCAATAGTTATTGAATTAAGAACAAATAATCAGTTTGAAGGAGAGATGAAAATTGCAAAAATGATGATTTGATATGGTCTCTTAATTAAAAAGATGAAAAACATTTTTGGGAGGGGGCAAATAGAAACAAAGAATACAATTTTATTTTAATATATATTATTACTATACAGCAATACTGTATCATGCTTGGACTTTTATAGAAGTTATGTCAATGAAAAAACTAATGAATGAAAAATAGTAATATTCATATACCCGGAATGGGCAATTACCTGCTCAGCATCCAAGCAACAACAATTCCTGCTATGAATTGTATAATACCCATAATAACGGTGGCTATATAAGGATCCAGGACAGCTACTTTGGCTAGGCTGAACATATCAATTGCATAAGCCACAACCACATAAACTCCAGTTAATTGTTGGAAAGCAAACAATGTAATCATTAAAAATAACGGTCGATACACCTGTAAAAAAATATTAAAAATTTATATAATTTTTAATTCTAAGATAATCAATTTTGTTTTATTAGATGGAAATTTGTGTAATTGTAACTTTATTCGGCCAACAAAATTTCAGAGAACCTCCAATTGACATCGTCAGGACAAATAGATAAAAAAAATGTAAAAAAGTAAAGAAATCTATAAATTAATTATTATTATTATTTTTATTTTTTAATAATTTAAAATAGTCAAGAAAATTTTTCGACATAGATTACATTAGAAAATAAATTACACTTATCTAATTTTATTCCAAATCATCATTATGACCACATAACACTAGTAGCAGAATGTTTCAAACTATATGATAACTATACAGTGTCTATATAGATTTTGAGAATTTATATAGCCCCTATTTATTTATTTATTTATTTATTTAAAAACAATGCTCTGAGGTGGCTACCTCGTAGAGCAGAAACAGAAAGAATATATATACAAATAGTATCATTTAAGTAAGCAAACATAACATATATAACATTTAAATGAGCAAACAGAAAGAATACATACATATAGTAACATTTAAATGAGAAACAGAAAGAATACAGGTATATAACATATATAACATTTAAATGAGCAAACAGAAAGAATACATACATATAGTAACATTTAAATGAGAAACAGAAAGAATATAGATATAGAAACAGAAAGAATATAGGTATATAGTAAGATTTAAATGAGCAAGACTCTCCCAGCCCAGTGAGCAACCCAGAGTCAGCACAAGCAGGCGAATAGACCAGTGACACATTACTCCAACCCAGCTCCCCCTAGAAGATGCACCCTGAGTGAGCGATGAAAAGATGATGTTGAAAGCGATGTTCGGATATTTAATGGCAATGTATTCCACAACCGAGCCGAGCTGACGACAAAGGATCTAGTGGCGATCTCAGTACGATGATTTGGAATTTGGATTAGTCTGCCGTCAGCTCTTAATACCCGATTATGGATGGATGATTTGAAAGTGAACATGTTGTAAATGTATTTGGGGTGAAATGTGCTGAATAGTTTGTAAATGAACCTGCCAAGCACGTAGAGGCGTCTCTGGGAAGCCCTAAGCCAGCCAAGCCGACCGTAATATGGCGTAATATGCGCATGCCTCGGGACATCAAAAATGAACCGTACGCATGAATTCATCGCAACATCAAGACGAGCCGCGCGGGCCCCAGAGACGTCCCCACACACGAGACAACAATAATCAAATATTGGCATGATCAATGAATTTACCAAGTGCGCGCGAGTAGTCACAGGAATGAGGTGCCTTATTTTTATGAGCCGATGGAGACCCCAGAAGACCCGCCGTGATGTAGCATTTATCTGATCAGTCCATTTGAGGGAGGAATCAAAAATGACACCTAGATTTGCAGCAGACCTCGAGTAAACAATCTCAATTCCATCGACCTCCACTCGAGGGGAATCAGCAAGTAGCAGTCTTTCAATATAGGAAGGGCCCCCAATAAAGAGAGCCTTAGTCTTTTCCGGGTTTATCTTTAGTTTATTTTTACGGGCCCAGTCGCATATTGCCCTAACATTCCCATTAACAACCCCCACGGCCGACTCCACCTCGTTCGGACAGAAAGAAAGGTAAATTTGGAGGTCATCAGCATAGAGATGATAGTTACAGCCATCAAGACAGTCAGAGATGTCAGAAATAAATAGAGAGAACAGAAGAGGCCCTAAAACCGAGCCCTGAGGAACCCCAGTAGAAACCGGAAGGCGCCCAGACAACTCAGAGGAAGACCCAGAAACTCTCTGCCATCTACCCTCCAGGTATGAAGAAAGCCACTGAAGGACACTCGCAGAAAAATTAAATCTGACAAGCTTATCCATCAACAAACCATGATCGACACAATCGAAAGCCCGGCTAAAGTCAAAGAGAACCAAAAGAGTAACTCTTCCCCGATCCATCGCCCACCTAATATCCTCGCTGACCTTGAGAAGCGCAGTCTGAGTGCTGTGGTTAGAACGGAAACCAGATTGTAGGGGATTACAAAGCCCGTTCTCCTCGAGATAACTCGAAATCTGTCGATGAACAACCCTCTCAAGCACCTTCGATAGAGAGCAGAGAAGAGATATAGGACGATAATCTTTGGAGACAAGGGAGAGGAAATTTTGGGGATAGGGCGTATGATCGACTCTTTCCAAAGTGATGGAAAATAGGACTGCTGTAGGGAGGTGTCGAGTATATGAAGTATAGTAGGAAGTGAATAAGGAAGTGACATTTTAATGAAGGATAAAGGAATACCATCAGCACCCAACGCATCAGAACTGCTCTTATGGACGGATCTAATCACATCAACAGCAGTGATATGTGAGAAGAAGAGTCCGGAATCACGGAAAGTGAGGCCGGAAGGCATAATAATCCCACCCCCGATTCCCGACGCGTCACCGGCAAAATGTGAATTGAGAATGTCAACATCAACTGCCAGGGGGAGACGACCACCTGCTCCAGTGACACCTAGCCCCCTAACATGTCGCCATAGCTCACGGGGATCACGACATTCATTAAATATATTTTGATAATGATTAGTTTTGCTTGTTCTGATAAGTATATAGTTACTATATAGTTTGAAACATTGTGCCTCTAGGGAAGCTACATTATCATAGTGAGATAGGAATTAAAAAAGTAGAGATTCAATTTTTTTTATAATAAGTAGGTGCAGTGAGAATTTTTAAGAGGAGGTTCCTACAGAGACAAGCACATGACTTCATTGAACAATAGTCATGAACTAGTGAGAATCAAAAGTCTATTTTTAGTAGTGAACTTCTACACTGCGAGTACAGCCTATGACCCATTAGGAGGTTGCAAGTACTCTAGTCATGACGTATAAGAATTCGAAAAAGTGATCTTTTAATATAGCCTATATAAAAAGTTAAAAGAAAATTTTAATTTTAATAAATACTTAATGATAAAAAAAACTTGATTTAGATCAAACTTTTGAGAATTATTTAAATTAAAATCATTTAGGCTGATAGGAGAGGAGATCGAGATCAAAATACATGCTTTGGGAAATCATATATTAAATTAATAACATTAAAATTAAAAATAAATAAATAAATCTAATTTATTTAGTCATAAAAGAAATAAAAGTCTAAAGTAATTTTAAATAATTAAACTGTTACACACACAAATTCGAGGCAATGTCAAATAGATAATTTGCACACTTGCATTAAAAAAAACAATTTATGAATCATTGGTGACTATTCTTATTTTTTATTTGAGAGTACAATTTGAGAGACTCTTTCCTAAAGTTTGTTTAAACAGTTAACGCAGCACGAGTTTTGATGTTTACTTTTTTTTTTTTTTAATGATATTGATGTGAGAAGCAGATACACCAGAAGGTGGATCCCCTAAAGGCCTGTATGGGCTGGCCCCTCCATCGTGAAAAGAACAGAGCAGAAGGAAAAGAAGCCGGGATCACGAGCCAATCTCAGAAACTTAGATACAATTCAATATCCAATTTACTAAGGTTTTAGAGGCTTCGAGCAGTGGTAAATTCTCCGCGCGATAAATTCGGTTAAATTTATCTCCCACTTAATTTTTTTATTACCAGACCCTATACTTACAGAAAAAATGTCTGGGTATAGCCGGGAATCGAACCCGAGACCTCCGGGTTGCCAGTCAGTTACTTTGACCATTACACCACGGAGGCGGACAAAATTACTTCTGGAAATTCCCCACCCGTGAGCAATAACCATTCTCCTGAGGAGTTTTTATATTTCCCTCCTCCCATATTATTTTTAATAAATTCAAAAATATAAAAATTTTGCAATTTCATTTTTTTTTAGCAGGATTTTCCTAACGCGTAGCGAATGAAGTGCAGCATTTTCATACAAAAACAAACCGTCACCTATCAAACACCAAATATGGTAAATTCCCTCAGCGATTATGTGATGTTTATTGAAGATCTAGGATATACCTAACTCATACGAGATCTCATCGATCGGGATCGATAATAAGAATCAATTTGTAATTGCGATTAACATGTTCATTCTGGTTAGTGAAGATGACGGTCTTTATATATCAGTATCGTAGTTGACTTAAATGTTCTTGAGACCATTCTCGAATAACGAACACAATTTTACGATCGTCTGGGGTGAAATTGCATTGCCGCCAAAGACTATATTCCACATGATTGCGTTATCTCGATATTTTTTATATTGGTCAGATCAATTCTAGTGTATCTATAGCATTACAAATTTTTCCCGCTAAATAAAACAAATTTTACTAAATTCTTTCATAATTTAAAATTCAAAAATGTTCGAAAATCATACGTCATTTTCAGTTTCTACAAGAGTAGTTGTGGCGCCATCTTTAGACATTTATGCCGAAGTTCTTCTAACTGGAGTTAAATTAAATAGTTCATAACATAGAGTAATACTCCATGGTTCATAATATGTACTATTCGATCACAGTATGTAGGCATTAGTACAATCATTATTTGATTTATATTTTCGTGGTTTTTCAAGTCACGTGATTTTAATTTAATTTAATTACCGATCAGGGTCGAGGCCATCACACTCTCGTGGAAGGGAGTGCGGTGGCATAAAGCGGTGAGGCCCCTCATCGCCCTGGGTATATCTCAAAAAACAATAAACGATTTGACATATAGGACGATGAGGGATCTCTCCTTAATTTTTAGACTTTCAGCAGAAGAACATATATAGCGGGTGGCGTATAAATATTTTATTGTAAATACAAAAAAAAGAAAAATGTGAAATGTGAGTCAGGATTAATCCTGGCTCTCCCAGCCACTCGCTCTGAATCTGAATTTATTTGTTCTCAAGCTGAAAGTGTGAAATTTATAAATAAATTTGTGTATCTTTTATATTGTAAGAGGCGGCCCGCTCCTCGGAGGCCTAATAAACAAAATTATAATATGTAGATGAATTAAAAAAATAATAATAATTTTCAATACATTTTGGATAAACAAAATCTAGAATTATAAATTCATAACCATTTGTTAATATATTTTTGGGTTAAACAATTTTGCTCCCATAAGCGAGCGAATACATGCGAACTTTGGTTTGAATACGTCATCGTAGATAATAAGCGAATTTTTCTTTCTACGTCGAAAAGATATTATAACTGTCAACAAAAATTTAACCATAATATTCAATATCAAGTTATTTCTTTTAGTAAAAAAGTGCTTTACGAATGCGACTAGGTACCTATTTGACTTTGCCTCATATTTTGTGGACAACTCGTTACCTCTGGACTTTTAGCCATTTGTAGAAATGTTTCTTTTTCATTTTCTATATGTTTTCCTTTTAACGAAACATTTTCTTCAATTAAATGAAATTCATTTTCAACTTCAAGAGGAAGAGACTGGTTGGCAGGAACTCCTCTTAGCTTGGAAAGAGAAATTTTGGCCGCTTCGGTTTTGCCTTTCGATAAAAGCCAAACTGGACTTTCAGGAAGAAATACCAAAACCAAAATACAACTAACAATAGGTAATATTCCAGTTAATCCAGCAACCAATCTCCAGTTCCCTTCAAATATTGCTCCTGAAATTTGAAAAATACATTTTTTTAGTTTAAATTTTTTTTTTAATTCAAACTCAATTTAAAGATGTAAAATCTTTCTCTCTGTATTATTATTTGTCTTTTAGCAAAATGATGGCATTGTAGAAAAATTGAAAGAAATATTTAAATTTTTTTGTGAGTTTGATTTTATGTAGCAAATAAATTTTAGTTGACTTTTTTTTAAGAAAACCGAGTAATTTACGTTTGTAGTTTTCCTTAAGGATGAGATGTGAAAGCAGTTAATTACAGGAAGAAGGAATCATTTCTGGTAGTTTGTAGACATGATTTTGTAACTACTTTAGTAGACTGTACCCAGAATTTTTTTTAGGGGAGCCCGAAAATTTTGATTTCATTTTTTATACGGTATATATTTCTCTATTATCTATTAGTTTGTCCTATTTCTTTTGAAAAATATTATTTTTATTAGCTGAAATAAATATAGAATATTTCTACCTAATACGGAGAGCACATTCTATTTCAACACAACAAATGTCAATTTTCCACACACCCTCAGATACTCTTTCACTTATGAAATAGTCTTTTAGTCTTTTTATATCATTAGGCTCCCATAAACCAACATTTTTCTAGCTGAAAGGGTTACTCCATCGGGATTATTATTGGAGCTATTTGTTTGTAAGTTTAGTTGAGTGTATCACCAAAGGGCTTCTTTGAAAGGAAATTTTAACAAAACATTTAATTTCTTTGTTGGGGTGAAATGAATTGAACTTATTCAATTATAAAAATTATATTTCCATTTCAAACAATGGAAAGAAATTTTTTGCAAAAACTTCCCTCGCCTTTTGCTCGAATCCATTTTTAAATCTTTTTTGGAACGACTAACTCATACCACGCTAATCAATTAAATTAAATTTACCAAGAAATCAATAATTTAATAGAAAAATAATAAGATTTCATGAACATTTTATTTTCCTAGAAAAATAAAAAGAATTGTACTATCGTCAGTCATCTTAAAAATAATTAAGAATGCCGACATTCTTTCAAGATTACGAGTAACATAACTTTTTAAAGTTGTACTAGATGTTCAAGATGTTATCATTAGGCACTTTATGAAGCCTTCTGAAATTTTTCTAATGTGATAAAAAGCAAAGTGAGAGGTCTTATCTTGAAAGATTTAATAGATGTCATGTAATTAATTTTCAATTATCTGATAAATTATTTCAAAAATAATTATTAATCTTGATTCGGCACTCTTATTCTTCAATTATACTGATTTATTCTTGTAAATCGGTATTTCGGATCAAAAAATTCTTCGAAAGTAAAATTATTTATAGAAATCAATATTCTGCAAAATTTTATTAATTCTTTTTGTAATATTATCATCAGATTAATAAATATTTAATTAAATAAATGACAATTAAAAAAATAAATTTGATTCATTTTTAAAAAGAATTAAAAAAGAATTTTAGGAAAAAATAAATTTTTAATGTAAAGTCTTGAAATATTACCACGTACTGTCTACATTAAGTTGTAACCACTTACCCCTGAAATAGTGTCATTTTAATGAGCCATGTAAATTTTGAAAGTCCCATGCTCTGTATGCTTTGTTAAAATTTCAATCTTAATTGCGTAAGCTGGGGCGACTTAAAAGTATTGAATGGTGCTCTAGTGTAGATTTCTGATCAGCTAAGATTAACCTAGATTTATGTCGATCGAGAGTTTATTTGGATTAAATGAGTTCCCTACACAAAACCAATAGATTCTAAGACGTAAAAATCGTCTTCGTCTGTAACAGATATTTCATAGTCTTCCATTTTTGCGATTCTTACGAATAGGTAGTTGTTAAATTCTTAGATTATCTTTGGCCCGAAACTAGCGATTTGGTCAAGTTCTGATGATATGATCACTATTATTAACATCACTAAAAAGAGAAAAATAAAAATAATTTTTAAGAAAAAATAAAACCGACTTCAAAAAATTAAATGCAACAAATAAAATACACTAAAAGGTATAAAATAATTATTATCTTATTTAGTTACATCTAAACGACGAAATATTAACATGAAATTACTTTTTTAAGTCGGTGCCAAACATATACCTTTTATGAATCGCACTCGACAGATCTTAGTACGTTTGGAGGGTACGCTCGCTTATAGGTATAGTTTGTTTGGTACCGACTTTAAAAAGTAATTTTATTTTAATATTTCGTCGTTTAGTTGTAACTAAATAAGATAATAATTATTTTATACCTTTTAGTGTATTTTATTTGTTGCATTTAATTTTTTGAAGTCGGTTTTTATTTTTTTCTTAAAATTTTTTTTTCGACTGTAGTTCCCCGATAATATAAACAGCGCTTTGGCCAAAATCAATATAATGTAAATAAAAAAAACATCTCTTTGTTGAAATGTGTTTTGAAAGATTTGTGATCTTAAGATTATAAAAAGATGGAAACAGGGGTGTTCTATCTTTAAAATTTATGGGAAAAATAGAAAAGACATTGAATTATAGTTTTATATGATTTGAGTTTGAAATCAAAGGAGCTTATCTTTGAAAAAATAAATAATCACTGTTCGAGAAAAATTTCTCCCGTAAACCTAACAATGGATTCCATAGAGTTTTATACGCTGATTATCATGCAATTTCCCGATTTTTTACAACAAATCCGAGTTTTAAGATCAAAATGACGAAAAATCCCATTTTGGCCTATTTTCGAGTTCTATTAGATATTAAACATCAATATTTGAAATGAAAATATTTTGTTGACGTAATAGAAAACAGCTTCCTCTTTGATTTTCAAATTACCACTGGTTTTTAGATCAATTTGAACTCAAGTTATAACTAAAAAACTAAAACTACGTGATTATAAAGGATAATAAACATAGATAAAAATACTTATAAGGTCTTAGTTTTTTAGATATAACTCGAATTCTAATTGAGCTAAAAACAAGTGGTAATTTGAAAATCAAATATTTCTGTTTAATATTTAATGTTACTCGAAAATAGGTCAAAATGGCTTTTTCGTCATTTTGACCGACATTATCTCAAAGCTCTGACGTGTTGTAAACAATCCGGAAATTGCATAATAATCAGCGTACAAAACTCTACTGGAATCCATTGTTAGGTTTATGGGGAGAAATTTTTGTTTAATTTTTCTCAAAGTTCTGACGTATTGTAAACAATCCGGAAATTGCATAATAATCAGCGTACAAAACTCTACTGGAATCCATTGTTAGGTTTATGGGGAGAAATTTTTGTTTAATTTTTGTCCAGCAGTGTAATTAATAATAATTAATAATTAAAAAAATGAAAGTACCAAAACAATATACGATAAGAATTCCGAGCGCTATCCCTAGTGATGACCACGTGACGAGAGCACTTCTCAAAGAGGCTTTGGTGCATTCCGCCAAATAAACAGCAGCGGGGACGGAAGCAAATCCTGTGGCCAAACCAGTGAATATTCTTCCCAAATATAATTGAACAAGAATGGAGTCAGTAATTATTTTTCCTGAAAAATAATATTTTTATATTAAAAAAAATGTGAATTTTTTACTTTACCAGATCATGATTTAGTTATGTTTAAATAATAAAGATAAAAATTTGAAGGAAAAAGTTAAAACTTTTAAAACACTCGATATACTATTTAGCTGCAAATTTTGGTGATTTGGCAATATTTTCGTCAGCAAATACAGTTTTAGTTAGAAAACTCAAAATTGATACAAAGGTACAACTTATTAACTTGTGTGCCAAATTCCATCTCACTAACTACTGACGTTCAAAAACTCCTAATATAACTTTTACTTGATTTTTTTTCTAATTTTATGGATTTTTCATCTGAAAGTTCTGAAACTAGAGACCCCCAAACTTTATTCAGTCCTTCATTTTGAAAACAAATAAATGGGCTCATATAGAACTTTCTACATTATTTCGTCTTCAGTCATCATGGATATTATAAACTAGAACGAGATATTTCTATATAATTCCGACATTTCTAAACACGAGTATACTGAAGAAATCGAACATTTTTGGATCAATTTAACTCACCGGGCATATCGAAGCTGAGAGGTTTGAAAAAATTATGTAAAAATTTATTTGAGAACAAGTGTTCAAAGTAGCATAATATATCGTACAAATGACAAATAAATAAAAGCTTCAACCGAAATCTAACTAAGTAGAAATTAATTAAAGAAGAAAATATGAAATTGTGTTTTAAAATCTTTATTGATTTTGAAGACAAGTACCTACATAGAAATTATGATCATCCAGATACACAAATCTAATACTCCCCATTCATTCTATGTAAATTAAAATTATTTTCGAGGAATAATTGAATCATTAGAATTTAAAGGCAAAAATGTATGTTTAATATATTAAGGTCGCCGAATGTATAAAGACACCGAAGCCATTTTTTCTTTATTATATTTTAATGAACCAAACTGCAGTTTATCGAATTACTCAACCCTTACACGTGAAATTCGCTCTGATTGCAAATACATGTTTCATCGTATTTTTTCAAATATTTTCAAAAAGGACTAAAAAAATGATATATATTTTTTTATTTACCATTTGGGTATGGAATTGAAGCAAGAAGACTCCAACCTATCACGTGGGGTATTGCTATTGTGTAGAGACTACGCCTTCGTCCAATTCGATCCAAAAGAAAGGCGCATAAAAGGCAGCCTATAGGCGTAGCGAGGGTTGATATACTAGCTGTAAAAAGCAATAAAATCATTACTTTTTCATAGATGAGGAAAATTAAATAAAAACATTTTTTTTTAATAAAGTAATAGCAGTAATTCCGTTTATATTCTCTCTCTCCTCTTTGTTTATTACATATGTAAAAATTATACAAAATGTCCAGGATTTTCTTATGGTGGAAAGAGGTGAGGGGAGTTGAACTTGAGTTGAACTTTTTTGAATGATTTTTAATAATTTAAAAGCAAATAAAATAAAAACAATTACGGTGCCAACCACCCTGTGACTTGCCCCTATATTATGTTCAGTTTCTGTCTTCCTCTTCTAATAAGAATACAAAGCTCACTGAGTTATGTAGAAAAGTGGGGCGAATAGGAACGCTCGTACACAGAGGAGACCCTCGGAAATATGTACCATATAGCGAGTTCTCTCTCTCTCTTCTTCCCTACCTGTTTCTCCTTTCACGTCGCGTCGTTTCATAAAATTTTGTCGTTACCAACTTATGAAAAATATAATACAAAATTTCATAAAATTTGGGAAGCTCGTTCCGAATATAATCAATTTATAAATTAACATATAGTATATACTTATGGAATATTATTATTATCGAGTTATAGTGATTTAATTATACAAAAAAGATATTGATATTGGCCATCCTCATGACTTTACCACACTCCTGGCTCATGTCTTATAGCAATTAAACATATTGTGAGTCATTTTCATAAGGTCGAGTGCATATGCGAAATTTCGTACAATTCGATCAAAGGGTCTAAGACTTACATTGATGGCTCTATTTTTTGAACTCCCCGAAAATAATAACTATTTTTTTATTATAAGACCCTCTTTCTATAGTAAATTCAATTTTTCTTGGTTTTTTTAGTTTGAAAATTTTATAATTTTAATTTTTTAAGACCTCCTCCTTAATTTTTGGTTTGATTTCAACCAACATCTATCCAGTTCTTAATCTCAATATAAAGAATCTATATATATGAAATTTCCACTTGATATTCAAACTAGTTTTTGTGCTAGAGCGTAAACAAAATTTGGTAAATTACTAACGTACTAACAGACATTTTGGCAAAATAATTAATATCTCGTAAAATATAATATTTTCGGAATTTACTCTTTTGGACTTTTTTGTAGACCAAAAAGCCACGGTTTTGCTCATTTTTTTTTTTTTTTGATCAAAATTACCCTGTATGGTAGAGTAAAAAGAAGAAAATGTGTTGAATTTTTAGGTGGTTTCTCTCTCTAAGTTTTGATGAAACTGCTTACTAAATTTCAAAAAGGTTATGAAGCTTGATTCCCAGATAAAAATTAATAAAGTCACGAAAAAATTTCACTTCAAAACATCTCAAATTCACGTTTGAAACATGACAACATCGCATACTGATAAACCAGGACCGCCTATTTAAAAAGTAAATCTGCAGACAGATACAATGTTCAATTACGTTTACTTTTTCACTTGCTCATATAATGTAAATAGATTTTAAGGATAAAACCAGATTAAAATATGAAAAAATTGTTGTCAATTAAATTTTTTTAGATATATGGTTTAGAGAAACTTTTGTCTTAATCATAATCAGAAAAATTGTAATGAAGAAGAAATTTACCAAACCAAGATATATGATCAATTGAGAAACCGTCGACAAGCTTCATCGGTTTCTCGGCAACAGCAGAGAAGCCTAGTACACCTCCCGAAGCAATTGACGTGGAGGAGGCTATTAGTCCATAAGCTACCTAGAATAGGCAAATTTATTTTATCCAAAAATCTAGAAATTATTATGTTTTAATGAATGAATCTCCAGAATATATTGTACATAACACTATAAAGTTACATTGATTACAATTAGTGATGTAAATTATATATTAATATTAAATATTTTATAATGTATTATGAATAAATTATATTAAGTTTAATGAAGAACATCTTTATTTTATTTCTATATTGATACTAATGAGACAAGAATCATTGTTCTAGGACGAGGGGATAACTGCGATTTTTTGCAAAAAATTGCAGTTTTTCAAAATTTCATCCTCAATGCTGCACGGGTTACCTTTATCCAATTAAGATGAAACTTTGCTAATCTCATTTTCTGGCTAATTGGCAATAATTAATAGGTCCGGGGTCCCCATCGAAGAAACGCTGACAAAAAATATCCAAGTATAACCTTGTGACCACCTTAATATGCACCCTCTTGCCCATACCACCTCCTTTCTCAATGGGTTACAAGAAATAATCTTGGGGTTAAAATAGTGCGGTATTTTAGCGGTCACCCATTTATGGTAAAAATTAACTGCCACCATAGGATACTTAATTTCTGACACAAATGAATTTTGGCATTTTTGAAGACTATTGACATGCACACTTAGATTGGCATTATGAAAGTACCCAAACCCAATAATACTAGAAAGTTAAGGATCATGAATCGGTATATTCAATCCACCAATTATTTATGCTACATAACGATGAGGCGCAGTTTGTTCAGAGAAACCTATTCTGTTATGTGCATATTTATAGCTTTCAGTAGTGTTGAATCCATTGGAAAAGATGGCGAATGTCCAAATGAAGATACTAACATTACTAGAAACGAAACGACTATACTCATTAAAATTATAGGCATAAATACTATAATAATATATATGTATTATACAAATAAAAATAAATAAATAAAAAAAAATCCTAATTATTTTGGGTTAAACCAAAAATTGCTACATACCTATTTACATTATACATACATCATGAAAGAAATAGCATGATCTAGAATTTAATTATTTTGATTATTCGGGTAATGATAAAAATCTAAACAACACTTTTAATCAATTCAAATATATTTATATTGAAAATTTCCTTATTTTAGTCAATCTTTGATGACGATTTAATCATTTGAGTTCATCGATTGATTCGAATTAGTTTTCAGATTGTATTAACATTAACTATCATTAACTATGATAGACACTTCATTTTTTTTTTGATGGTCACGATTTTTATTTCATTATATTTAAGATTTAAAACTAAATAAATATTATATAATTGGATTATGAACTGATTAATTGACTGAAATAATTTTTGAAAAATAATGAATAAATACATCCTATTATATTCAAACGAATATTTTCAGAATGAAATTTATATCTAATAATTTAATTAAAATTCGGCGTGTTCTGTGAACTCCACATGATTATCAAATATTTGTAGTAGACTTAAGGCCTTGATATTTAATTATCAAGTATTGATATGTATAATAGCATACATTGCTGGACTCAACTTGACCTCGAAAACTTTCTTCATTTTTTTATTAATTTCAATGCTGAACTTGATTAGGTTCAGCTTAAGTAAGAGTTCAAGCTATGGGCTTCAAAAAGATAACTTACACGATGACGACAAATTAGATTTTAAAATTATATAGTGTTCCCAAGTAATTTATAAAGAGGGTTTGGAAAATATTTTCCCGGTGTTAACTAACATGTCAACGGGAAGCATCTCTTGTCGTTTTACTTCTTTCAATATTTGTAGATGCTTTCTATTTGATAAAACGAATTCCCGTGAAATTAACTGTTCTGTTTCAACAAAACAAAATCAGATAACCACAATTTGTAGATGCTCCAACTTATTAAAATATACGTAATTATTTTTAAAATATCAATTAATATCATTTTAATCTAATTTTAATTAATACAATAAAACTATCTATCTATTTCAAGATATTTTTATGTTATTGGAATTTAACTTTTATAGAACTCAAAGGAGAGTTTGCCTATAAATTCAACTCAGATCTTTTAGTCATTTTCAAATGGAAACATGCGTGCCGTTCGGGGTTACCAGCTCCTGTTTATTTTGTCAAATAGAAATCACTTAATGATGCTAATTGACAACAAATGCCTATGTGAATTTTTTTAAACTATTATGAAGCCTTTGTAAATTTCATTTATCATATTATGATAACTAGATCGTTTATTTTATTAATAATCACATTACTTAAATTATAAGCCAATGATACTTGATTCTTTTAAGACAACCAATTATGAACAATAGGCAAATATAACCAGAATGTTTTTCGAGGTAGTACTCCCTTTCTCCCAAAATTCATATTTTTTTAAAATTTTATTTTAATTAAAGTAATATCAATTAAAATTTTAAAACATATTTTACATTAGATTTTTGGGAATTTACATTTATATAAATCTATAATTATTTATAATACAAGCTAGATGATTTTGAAAGGGGACATGGCTCTCTTTTGTACGTGCCTGCAATACAATTTGTAAACAGAGATATTCAAATGTTTTCTAATATGATCTATTTTTTTCTGTATCTGTCAATGTGTTATTTATCTGATTAGATTAGTAGCTTATTTTCTTTCATATGAATAGTGTACATGTTTGTAAAATGTAATCAATATTGAATGTAGACATTCAGTCTAGTATTCTAAATTTTTTCCAAGATGAGTGAAAAGATTAAGAAGTGCTAAAGTTAATAATAATTCTCACAATACAACAATAGCACTTCGTAAACAATAACACCTCTTCATGGTTTATTTGTAACAATATATCTGACTTGTAGAGATGTACATTTCCTCTCTTCGTTTATCATTTTAGTGTCTTGTAATATTAAAAACTCACTGCCTTAAGCCTTCAAAAGATTGATCGAGTCATCAGGGGCTTCGCATTGGATAAAATAAAAATGGGAAATGTCTTGTGTCTTTTTTGCAGGGTAGTCACACCCTTAACTGATCTGCTAATTCAGTTTTATAAATTACAGAGGCTCCCAAGATACGAGGTGTGGCTATTAAATGACCTGACCGATGCTGCTAATGGAAAACTGGTTTGAACATGATTGTGTCTGATGAAGCTTCCTCCACCCTATGCTCGCTTGTCAAGCCTGCGCCTCGCGTCGGTCAGCTTGTCTGTAGCGATCGTCAACAGTAATACTTTGGTGTCTAATTCACAATATTAATGTCCGGAGATTATTGATTTTTACAACCCATTAATTTTTATTAAAAGGCGAGATTGAAAAATTTTAAAATAATTTTTCTTAAGAACCATAAAAATTTTGGAGCTTAAAGAAATAAGGAACAAATTTATTTTTAAAATTAAGACGATTTGAATTCACCTACAAGCTTCTCTTTTTTTAAAAGATTCACATTTTCAACCTCTCTTTTATAATGTTGTAATCGAGCATTAAACCTATTAGTTCTTTTTGTAAAAAAAACCCTGAAACGTGATAAAATGTTGTGGACGCAGTAATTTGGGCTCAGTGCAGATACCAAAAGGCGCCAATCAAATACTTCTCGCACGACGGCGCAAAGGGGACTTGGTGCGAACCTGCAGGTCATTAAAAAACTAATATCCCTGGTGATTTAGCTTTTGTTAAAGTCCATTTAAGTTTTCTTACGAAGATAATAAAAAATTTCAAGACAGCCATGCCATTCAGAAAGTTATAATTTAATCAATACGTTAAGGGAGAAAGTGTGGTGGTTTTCCTGCTAAAGTAGGAGCAATTTTAAAAAAAAATAAATACAGGACATACAGGAAAACCTTAATATTATAGAAAAAGTAAATAAAATTTCAAGGGAAACTTGACTTACGGGAATCAATGATCCTGTATGTTAACATTGTTTGGGTTATTTTTTTGCATAAATATCCGGTTTTTATTTATGACTTATGGCTTTATCAGGAACGGACAGAATGGTATTCATTTTAAAGGCAAAAAAGAGATAGAATTAAATAAGGAAAAAGAAGAGAGGAAAGAAAAGTAAATAAAAATGAGAGCTTCAGTGTTTGAAGACCTGAAACGCAAAACAGAACCTTATAGAATATATTGTTGCAAACTGCATTATTGTAGGTAATGTATATGAATCTTATTTTTGAAAAAATAAATACTGAGTGTAAAAATAACATATTAATCAATAGGCCTTTCCCTGTACTACAGATACTATCACGGTGTCTGTTCAATCGAGCTGAAATCAATTATCCCCCCCCCTAAAGCCCTCTTTAAGAGAAACATTCGGTTTTCCAACGCTCAGCACCCCTTCGCTGTCAAATTGGATGAAAATGGAACAAGTGCTTTCGCCAACTCTTTTATTCCTATGATCCCCAGAGACTGGAACTCACTCCCAGCCACCGTCTTCCCCGCGACTTATATTCAGCGATTTAAGACCCGTATCCACAGATACCTTCCACCCCCGCCCAGCTCATAAAATTCTTTCTTCTTCTTTTCACGATGGAGGGGCCAACCCAGGTCTTTAGGGATGCACCTTTTGGTGTAACTCCTTCTCTCATCATTTTCATTAAAAATAAAATGATATAAATAAATCTTAAAAATATTTACCGATATTAGAAATATTAGAGGGATATAAGAAATTAATGAAAATCTTTTTTTCTTTGAAAATAGTATTTAAATCTTAATATAGAAATATATTATATATATATTTCTTAAATGAACTTACTCGGTTTCATTTATTCATTAAAAGCTTAGAAAATATTTTTTTTACCCTCGATTAAAGTTTAAATTGTTAAAATTTAGGTGTTTTTCTCTAGTGATGACAACGCAACGTTTACATTGACAAAGGAAAAATTTTTAGGTTTCGAGAGCGAAATGGAATAGAAGTGGCGCACAGATAAGAAGGTCCACAAATCGCCCGGACTATTCCGCTAGGTCCTTGGCCGGGGAGAGGGGAAAATTAAAGGCTTGTTTACAGCTAATGGAAATTCAGATGAATTAATGGTCCCTAGGCTCTGTCCAGAAGACTTGGTTCCTCAAGCAGGCTTGGATCTCAATTGGATACCATGGATACCGAAACTACTCCGCTACTGAACTCTGCATCCAAAGTGAGTGATAAAAATTTATCAATTTATTAAAACAATAATAATAATTTAATTAATCTATTTTATAAATACGATTAAATTCTTTTTTAATTGCTTATAACTGACATTTAAACTATCCATTATAATCGAAATAATAAGAAAATTTTATATTCTGAAGTTCGATCAGTTCAAGATATTTTAAGTACCTATATTAATATATAGACTTAATACTTTTAAATTTTACACTTATTTGATTTTTTGATAATTTTAATGCATTAAAGAATGACGTAGTTGAGTTTTTTTTATATTTTATCATTCAAGTTATTTCAAATTTTTAACTAAATTAGGATTTAAAATGACTATCGCAAAGACTAAATCGCAGTCTCACTTAATTATTATATATTTTCGAATGCTTTTTCTGAATGATTGACACTAATTTAATTACCAATTTCTAAACCTAATGAGATCTTGTGATTAAAACAATAAACTTTTTCTTCATCATTCATAATCGAGTATACAGTCTTAAGACTGGTTTGATCCAACTATTCGCCTCAATCTGATGACACTAGATGTCAGAAGGGATGAATTCACTATTTTAATACAATGTAAATATGTAAATTTTAAATAACTCAAAGAGATGCCACCCCTATCGTGATTTTCGCCAATTTAGTTAAAAATAAATTTTTTAAGAAATATAGTATGTCAGATTTATTCAATGAAATGTATGAAAGCGCTTTCCTGTCTAACGTGAACAATTTTCATAAATAAAAATTCGTTAATTTTTGGGTCTACCTTCCATTTGTAGACCCGAAATAAAATTTAAACGTGATCAAAAACTAACTACTCAACTGCTGTTATAATACAATGCAAAAATCAACATTCAAATATATGCTTCCCATCAAAATTTATGTCAACACGAACATAAAATATTAATGTAAAGAATTGAGTATCTATTTGAGAAAGAAAGATTGAGTTTTTTCTCAAAATCAACTTGTGACATGAATCAATTAATTTTATGACTTTCGTTAATTAATTTTATTAATTTATTTAATTAATTTTATGGCTTTCGTTATATATTGCATGTTTGGAGGTAAGTGTCTCAAGGGTCTGGACTAGTTGCCCGGAAAGCATACTAGTGCTTGGGTTCGACTCCCGAGGGGACAAAACCCTCCTACATGCAATATAAACTTATCTATTAATATCTTTGATAAATGACCAAAACATGTTCATAAAAATAAAATTTAAATTGAAAGTTTTTTGCCGAGAGTAGCAGAATTTTTATAAATTGAAGGAGAATTGAAGAAGAAGTCTTCTGCTGGAATTATAAATTTTTAATTTATTTTTAATTCCAACAGAAGACACATTCTTTTAGTCTCCTTCAACATAAAATATATTTGTTGAAAAATTGACAATATCATTTTTCTAAGTTACACTGGTAAAAATACAGCAGTTTTCACTTAATAAGGAATATTTTACACTTTCGTTTAAGAATATTTGAGATAATTAAATCAATTACTTAAAGAAACAGGCGATTTTTGTGACATTCAAAATTAAGAAAAACCCTTGTTTTTACACTTTGATTGTATAGTCTGTCATACACGTTTAGTCTTTTGCAACTATTTTTGGAGGCGTTTGAAGTATTGGCTAGACGCTAGCATTTCATCTCTTAAAGTTCATAATCGAATCATGGTCATGTCAGTTATTTTCTCTGATTATTTGAATTAAAAAGACGTCATCATATATAGAAGATGCAAAACCACCTCACTGATCACTTTTCAAGGAGTAGCCATGAAGAGAATATGAAATTGAGTATAGTGTACAACAACACGAAGCATTTTAGATAAGAATTCCAATATAAAGAGTAAACCATAAGTCAGTTTTTGATACTTGCTTCAATTCCAATTTTAAAAACTCAAAAGTCTGTCCTAGTTGACAACTTCGATTTTAACAAATTTGACAATTCAAAAAGAAAATTCGATCATTCTCGGTCTAAGATGCACTAGAGAAATACAACACAGCGATTCTTTAAGAAGTAAATTTTTCTTAAGTCTTATCTACTACAATTGAATCTTTAACGTTGATTTGAAGGGATTTGATAACTCATGATGTAAAGAGAAAATAAGTATTGGCAACAATGACGCATTAATATTAATCTAAGAATTGATCACATCATTTTGGTAGCTATGTATTTTTGAAAAATATACAAAAAATGTAATTACCAAAAACAAAAAAACAAAAATAAACATTCACCTGTAACATCATCTTAGATTAATTTTAGTGTTTGATGGAAGACATTTTACAAATTTAGAATAAAATGTTAGTAATCAGTTATATACTCTTTCCGGTTTCACCATAAACAGATCTCTAGCTGCATTTTTTTCCCCTAAATATAGATCTCAACATCTAACTTTCAATGTTAAATTGTGAGATAATATCAAAATTTAATTTAATTTTTGGGATATATAGTTAGATATTTATTTATAATTAAATATAAATATTTTCTGTATAACTTAACGGTTCTTAAAAAAGATACATATATAATGATATTTAGACTCCTTATCACAGAAAAATAATTATTGACATAGGTCTGGGAATGATAAAGTGTGAAACTCTTGATTATTCTACCAAATAAATACAAACTGGAGAAATTCAATCAGAACAAAATACCAATGAATGTTAAAAACGACACAAATGATTAATTATTTGAAATTACTCGTATTACAATAAAAAGTAAGCTTGTAAGTTCTGACTCCAATCGAGCCATTGAAGTTTAATTTGAGGCAAGAATTATTCATGCTTGTGAGACCGTAAGCATGTTAATAACTTAAGGCCGAATTAAGAAAAAAACATGTTACCCCCTTTACTTTGGCCGGTGTCCAATTATAAACATAAACATAAACATAAACAGTCAAAGACCATGCTTGTTAATGCTTATTTTTCAGCGGGAAACCTGCTTCCTTTCAGAATAAAATTTTAATAAAATTACTATAAATTGATTATTTCTGGATTTGGCAAGTCTCTCTCTTACAATTACAATTTTTCGAATTAAACTTAAGATTAAAGAATAATTTTTTTCGAAATTTTGATTCATAGTACAACTATAATATGGGAAACAACGATTATTTTTTTTAAACCAAATGCAGCCAAATACTAACTCGTTTATATATGTTTAAATTTATATTTTCGTTTTTCTATACGACTAATGTGGATGGATTAGCTAGCGATAAGCGAAACATACATTTCATAATTATAAACTTTGACCGGCACTCTATAAAATTTGATATGTCGTATCGATTGATAATAATTAATTTTGGTTATATCTATTGAATTTCCGTACACTAGACTGAAATAGACTGTTTCTTTATGCCTATCTGGCTTCACACATGCTTGAAATGGACTAACTGTAAATGTGTTGGTTTAAAAAAAAAAAACATTTAATGAATCAAGAATAAAGTTCATCCCACACTTTGCTTTTCAATACTATTTTCAACAAATAATTTTAATTTCTATTACTTTTATTGTAACAAATAGAAACAGAGTAATGGGAATCTTGAGTTCAAAGTTTTTTTTAATGTTGTTTACGGTCGAATTCAAAAGTGGTTTTTAGAAAATGTCTTTAGGTATATATACATATATAGTAATATAAATATATCCTCTAAATCCAAATTTTATAATTATTTTGGTCCAGTGATTTAATAACATTCCCTATATATTTAGGGGCCATTCATAAAATACGTGACTCAAAATTTCGGCTTTTTGACTCTCCTTCGTGATGCTGGGACACCACTAACAAATATAACGCAACAAAAGTTAGACCCCTACCTATAAACGATTTATTGATGACAAGTTAAGAAAAAATAAAAATAAAATTGATCAAGTGCGAACGTTATCTTAGAACGTATTTTATGAATAGCCCCTTATACCTATACTGTTGTCTATTTGAACAACTTTTAACAATTTAAGTTAGGAAATTTAAAATATTATATATACAAAATTAACTTATCCGTAATACCTACTTCGTTAAAAATGCGTTTTGTAATGGAATTTTTTTTTGTCCCATCTTTTGAAAATGCAATTCATTTCAATTTAGTTTTTGTTTTTTCATTTAAAATATAATGAGTTTTTTTTTTACTTTATATACTATACTGTTACTAGGTAAAGTTTCTAGAAATCTTTATATGTTTAAAATTGTTATTCATTTATAGAAAATGAATTCTCTCTCATTAAAATATTTTAAATGAAAATAAAAATTTAGTTAAGTTTCAGAATTTTAACTATATAAATCTATTGCACATCGCATGATTATAATTTTCTCGCTTAACTACTATTATTAAAGAAATGTCGATTTGAACTAATTCCATAATATGATATTCATGGACGTAGTTAGGAGGGGGGTAAAGGGAGAAGCCCCCTCCCCTACAAAACTCATTTCCCAATGGCTTAAGAGTTAATGGGAATGTAAATATTTGTCAATATAAAAATTCTAGCCCAATGAATAGCCAGGTAATCTTTCGATTCATATAATTTCGAATTTCCTTTCCTTTTAAATCAACGTTTCGAAGGATTCTTTCTCCTTCTTCAGGGTTTCCTTCATTGACCATTTGAAACCCTGAAGAAGGAGGGAAGAATTCTCTGAAATGTTGGTTTAAAAAAAAGGAGAAAAAAGAAAAGAATGACAGTCTAATATACAATACACCTTATTTGGAAATGTGATAATTTTTTCGTTCTTCACTATCCTTGGACTGCCTTCCATTACTTTCAGCTGATAATAAATTTATTCAGTTTTATTTAATAATAAAATAATTTATTCAATACTAATACATAATATGATAAATAAATTTGCTCTGCCCTTATTATTATATAATATAATCGTACTAGTATATTTAATTAATTTATTTGATACA
The DNA here is from genome assembly GCA_024734495.1 of Forficula auricularia. Lineage (NCBI taxonomy): Eukaryota > Metazoa > Arthropoda > Insecta > Dermaptera > Forficulidae > Forficula > Forficula auricularia. The sequence goes on along the minus strand of JALMQS010000048.1, from coordinate 515,132 downwards.
TTATATAATGAAACATATTTAAATAATATATGTTTAAAAAATATTTTAATAGTGTAGATTGAATGTACTTGATGTTTCCATAACATATCATGTATCGTTATATATGTAGAGACGGTTGCGCTCCAAGCTCTCGATAAAACATCACAAAAAAATAAAAAATAAAAAAATATCGATTTTATTTCATCAATATCAATTAATAAGAGGTTCATAGTATCTTTCTAATATAAAAAATAGCATTTCAATTAAGAATTTTTTAGCTTGAAATAAATTGTATGAAAAGATTCGATTTCCTCTCTCCGGGAGCGAATCAATAACTGGAAATGCTAAAAAGTTTTATTTTTTTTTCTCATTACATATTGGATCAAATCTATCGAAATTTTATATCTGTCTGTTATTTTCTTTTATCTTTTATAGTAAATAATTTTTATTAGAATATTTGATTTTAAAGGGTAGTTTATTTAATGCGTAGTTTGAAAAAACGCTAATAACTCCTTTACAATAATTTTTAAAAATATGAAATTAATAGATATTATAAAACAATAAATTATTAATAATTAAATTTAATTTTGAACGAAATTGATGGAGTACTTTTTGAGAAAATGGTCAAAAACCCCCAATACCGTCTAAAAAACGATCAATTTCTAATGCATCTCCATGTCACAAGTCAATGTTTCGTTTCAAATGAATTTTTTAACTTTTTTTCAGTCTTCTCGTACTTTTAAAACATCGTTTTTAGGCAGTTTTCGGGGTTTTTGACCATTTTCTCAAAAAGTACTGCATCAATTTCGTTCAAAATTGAATCTAATTACTTATAATTGATTAGGCTTTAAACACTACCCTTTAAAATGCAAATATTCTAATAAAAATTATTTACTATAAAAGATAAAAGAAAATAACATGGAAATATGAAATTTCAATAGATTTGAACCAAAATGTAATGAGAAAATAATTAAAACTTTTTGGCATTTCTAGTTGATTCGCTCCCGGAAAGAAGAAATCGAATCTTTTTTTAAATTTTTTTAAACTAAAAATTTCTTAATCAAAATGCTATTTTCTTATATTAAAATGTATTCTGAATTGCCAGATAGGTGAAATCCAAAAAATAAGATCGATTTCTTTCTCATTAATAATTCTTTTGGCCTGTTATGTTGGGAAGAAGTTTGTCTCGATCATAGACACATTATTTCTTATAGATTCAATAAAGTAAAGAAAATTTTTACAAACTTAAAATTTAAAATATATTTCTTTACTTTATTCAATTTGTTTCACCAAGAACCTACACTATTATTATTCATTATAATAATAATAATTTCATAATAATTATTCATTCATTATAACATTATTGATTCAAGTCCATTCACTTTACATTTTTGGAATATATCTATTATCTCGTAAAATATTGATTTTACACATTTCACTCATATCAACTTTTCTGTTGAAAATTAAATCTTCTTTAATAAACGTCATTATATAAATTAGTATATCTCAAAGGGTTAGGCAGTAATGGTGAAATGTATGTGGAAATACTTCTCTATTTCACTAGATATTCTACATATTAAAAATGTTTAATGAAGAAACATATTGATATTTTAATTTCCTAAAAGAAAGTTCATTACCTAATTAAATAATTTGCTCCGATGACTATTTAACTAGCTAGAGAAGATTAAAATTTCAAAATTATATAATTTTTTGTTAGAAAATTAAACATTATTTCACATAAATAATAGCGGTTTTAGATAAATGGTAAAAAGTAATGGAAATGGAAATATGTTTCAATATAAAAATACATGCCCAGTGAATTAACAAAATAATTTTTCGATTCCTATTATAATTTTGAATTTGGTTGATGACTCGGATTTCATTAAAAATTTTCACCTATAAAACTAATGGAACCTTTTATCAAAAACCGCTTTTATTTTTGTAAATTAATTAATTTTTTCAGAAAAAATTATTTGATTTTGAAATTAAAATTCTGTAGAGTAGTAGTAGAGTTATACTTTAAATTATGGTGCAAAAATTGGAATTAGCAGATTTCACAAAGTGCCTTTACTAAAAGTTCATACAAATTCTTCATTTTTCAATATAAGTGAAAGTAAAAAAAAAAAAAAATTACTTATTTTTATCCATCCGGAATGTTTATCTCAGCCTCCCTATCGTTATCCCATAGATAATGGGTATGAGATTTAAATTGTAATCTCCATAATATTTTACATCACTAAATAAATAAATAGGTAAATAAAAAAATAAATAAATATTTAGTTTTAATTTTTGCAGAATTTCCTTATTGTCAGTCGAGAATTTGTCAGGTTGGGACATTTTATCAAGAGTCTCACTAGTACCTAATCTTCATAGAGAGAGATTAGGTATGCAATAATTGATAATCAGTACGCCTGCGAAGTCTGCTTGCTGGGCAAGCTTAATATTTAATTCACGTGAAAATTTACATTTGTTTGCTCATTCTGTTGAAAAATGTTCGGAACCTGAAGAAAAATCATTTTCAATCATGATTTTTTCTTTGTATGTCACTCTATGTGTTTATCTGGATACCTATACGATAACTTAAGAACGAAAAGTCGTAGAAAGTTCGTCCTTGTGTTAAAATTTTTGTATTTCTTCCAATGCTGAGAACTGATTAGATTTTGGGCTTTCTAACTTTAGAACTTCTTGAGAATTTTTTAAAAATAATTTATATCTCAACTAAATTTTGTATACAGAACACTAAAAATTCAAAAACAAACCGCCAAAAATGGGGGGGGGGGCAGGGGGGCGGGTCAAAAAATGAAAATCTAGGAACCAAACTCAACCAGAAGTGTATGGTAATGTCAAGTGAATGGTCACATCAGAACATGTCAATTTATTATTATTATTATTTTTTTTTTTAAATAACTATCAGAATTTTTTCACTAATACTCTTACATACAATCTTTGCATTGATACATATCATGTGCCCAAAAAAAAAAAATTTCAGCGCCCAATATTTTTTTGAAAAATACTTAAGTACATGTCAATGATGACGTATTAGTTCTCAATAGTTTATCTCCAAGTTTTCGCTCTTAATTGGATCATCTTAAACTATGGATAGTGTTGTATACAAATTTATTAGAATTTCGTCCCCAATTTCGTATTTTCTCTATAATAATCAGGTCCTGACAATGTGTAGAAAATTAAATTCCGAATGACAAACTGAGTGATAGAATATTATTCTATTTATTAAGCTGCCTACATCTTTAAACATTTTATATCAGGGGCGCCGGGTTTTGAAAATGAGTGAGAATGCTCACAGTCAACAACCAGGGGCCTGTGTGGGGTATTTAATTTTCCCTGAAAATTTTTAAAATCGACCATTCTAAAAATGCAGTTTTAAGTGAATGAACAAGACATGATAGTAACTATTGAGCAACCCGGAATGTGCTGCAGTTTTGTATTATATTTTTGCCGGGACAATTTTTTTAAAATAAAATTTAATTTTTAAGCGATTCTTAATACTATTTTTTCACATTATTAATTTTCTAAGAAAAATTGAAATTGCTAATTTAAATCGAGAGGCTTTAGAACTTGTTTTTATATCTATCTATCAGGGGCGGCGGCAAAAAATTTTCAGGGTAGGGGGTCAAAGCTTGGAGACAAATAATTACCTTATTAAATTTTTATCTAAATGTTTAATTTGTTGATTTTTTTTCAAAAGGAGATTACATTATTACAGTAGTGCTTACATACAAAAACACGTACGGTACATTAAGTTTAGTGAAGTCAAGCCGGAAGTCAGGGCTGTTACAGAATTTTTTATTCGATCCGAAGGGGGCTCTCTTGCTTCCCCCCCCCCCCGCAGAAGATAATTCTATCTTTGTATAGACAGTAGTTAAATATCAAATAAAAATAGAATTTAAATCAATATAACGCAGTTTATTATAAAAAAATAAATAAATAAAGTATTCTTAGGGATGTGGACAAAATTTAAATAAAAATTAATTAGGGTTGATTATTGTGTTGATTCATTCCGCCTTCATCAACAACTTAGATTTTATTTTCATTTGCTTGTCATATTTAGTTTAAGACCCAGATTATAGCCATATTTGTAAATAGGGTAGGTACATGAATTCGAGTTTGGGAAGCTTACACTACAGTCTAGACCAGGGGTGTCCAACCTTTTGGCTAACACGGGCCGCATTTCATTTGAAGGAAAAGAAATGCCTCAGGACGCATATAAAATTTACTAATTCCATAGATATTTTTTTTTGGCTTTTCGGCCCTTCTAGCCATAAGCCAATTTACGATACTATATATTTTTTAAATTTTGTCTCTACCCCGGGGTCAGATTTTAGCCAAATGCCTCGAGTCGGATTCGAACCCGGGTCCACTTGGTTAGCAGGATGATACGCTACCTCCTAGCCTATCTGACCCCCCCTCCATAGATATTTGTTAATCAAAAAATATAGTTAATAATGTAGAATAATACAAAAAAAGCAAAAATATCATAGCATAATAATCTTTGAGTTATTTTACTTTATTTCCTTCAGAATTTTGTTTTTAAATGATTTTACTACTTCAAATATTTTAATTACTGAAATAATAATTATTTAAATAAATGGAAATATCATTTGAAAAATAATTTATAATTATTCGAAACTTCGTTATTTTTGTTACCTGATATTTGAGCTAATAATTTTGCTTTTGGTGAATTTTATTCTAGAAAATAGCTTCAGGTATATTATGTAAATTCATATTTCTAAAAAGTGAATAAATATTGAGATGTCAGGAGGAATATTTGTTTCTGGGTAGATAATTTTTATAAAATTTTAATAGAGACATTATTAAATTTTAATTGAAAGTAATGGAAGGCAGCCCATTACTTTCAATTAAAATTTCTACCAGTCCGTCTCTCTCCAGAGAAAATTTCGTTGCAAAAAAACATTATTAAATATTTGTTTCAGTTCAATGACTGATTGCAGTTCCATACATTAATTCAATCAGAAAGTTTTCAGTTAAAATATTTAAATCTATAGTAAAAATGGTTCAAAATATGCCAAAATTGTGATTATTTTTTTCGGAAATTTTGATATATTTTTTCACATTCAAAATTGAAAATCTGCCTTTAATTCTTCGAAAAATTTTGGGGAGATTTTCTAATTTCTTCTTATTTTAGAAAAAAAAAAGAAAATTATCAGGTCAAATTGTATGAGATATCTATCTATCTTTTCCAGTAACATAAAAATTTCAATATTTTAAGGAAATTGATAATTTTATGTAGGGCCGCATTTATTGCTCTGCTGGGCTGCATGCGGCCCGCGGGTTGAACAGCCCTGATCTAGACCAAGTTGGCCTTTATTTTATTTCAATTTAATTCATAGGGATATGGACAAAATATTTCTTTTAAAACAAAATAAATGAGCTTTGAACTCTTTGTGGATTTATGCTGACTTTTTAAATGTATGAATAAAAACAATAAAATCTAAGTTACTGACGAATTCGGAATAAATCGACTAAGCACTCATCTTTGTTTTTGTTTTTGTTTTTCAAATTATTTTGTTAACATATCTAAGAATTAAAAATTAATTAGAAAAAGATCGGAATCGACTTTAACTAGGTAAAACCACACATGCACAAACAAAATAAGTACTAACCAAAATAGAGAAGCATAGAAGATGATTAATTAATTAAATACAAATAAATCACTCAAATAATCGTAATAATTATTTTTGATGAGTTGTTTTAACACTAACCTGTCGGAAGGTTGCGCTGTTCAATCCACTTTTCCAGCAAAATATTTTCATGATGTGAAATTTTGTTGAGTTGCTAGTGTGAGGAGTGAATCTCTCAATTATCACCAGGTCTTCCTTTATATACTCATTCTGTTATATCTAATCCGGTGGGTTGTAAAGCTCCGCCTCAGCTCAGACTGGCTCTATCAGAAAGGATTCAGGTTCGATAATCTCATTTTAACACCACGATGTGGAATTAACCAAATAATTATCACTTTTTGAATGTATGGGAAGTCCCGATTAGTCCTTCTAATAAATTATCCCTATAATTAATTATTATTTAATAAAGATGTAAATAGAACAAATAGAGAATTTAAAAATAAATTGATAGTATCAAGTATAATTGATTACCCCACCTATATCATAGAGAAATTTACCATTCAAAGTTTTGACTATATAAAATTAAATAATTTCTACGTGGACTTAAAGGAAAGTTGAATTAGAACATTTGCGTTATTTTTTTCGTTTATCTAATCGAAATTTGACAATAGATATTTCGATAATGTATATTTCTAGATAATTGGGGTATCTCTTGTATACAAAATATTTATTCATAGGAGATCTTTTCAGTGATGACAAAATACACACCATTTCAAAATATTTATTGATTAACCCTTATATAAGACAAAGGATAATTATAAAAAAATTAAATAATTACTAGGTTTAAAATTTGTTGACATCAGTTAGTTACTCCTTTGTATATCTATCAGGTTTTTGATAACTACAATACAATGATCATGCGTGCTACAGGTTGGGAACTGCTACTTTAGATAATTTAATAAAGGATCAAAAGCTCGGAGATAGAAGATTAGGGTGTTACTTTTAACCAAAAATCTGAAACGCCCTCACCATTCGTCTGTATATCGTGTGTTATCGAATAGAAAATTAAAATATACTTACTGAATATAAATTCTAACTGACCATGAAATTTGCTAGGCAAATAGCACTCGACAGGAGTAGATAAATATATATATATATATATATATATAGACCGATAAGCCTATTGGATTTGTCGCGGAAAATACTAGAAAAACTCGTTATAAATCGAATTATGCATTATTTAAGGAGCAATGATTTTGCTTGTGACATACAATATCGATTTACATCACAGAGAGGTGCCCTAGATTAGGGGACCACCTGTCTTAATTTGGGAAGACATGTCCAACAATTAAATCTTTTGTAAAATTATTGGATAAAAAATACTTGGTAGGTTTCACATTAAGATATAAAAAATAAAACGAATTTATTTTTGGAGAATCTTTAATCTCGATATATATATTTCGGGTTAGTCACCCGAAATATATATATCGAGATTAAAGATTCTCCACAAATAAATTCGTTTTATTTTTTATATCTTAATGTGAAACCTACCAAGTATTTTTTATCCAATTATTTTAAAAAATGTTTCACCAAGTACCGACACCAAATTCCTTAAAAACTATTAAATCTTTTGTCTATGTCCTACCTTCTATCGGAAATGTCCTACTTTCACAGTAAACTACTTTGCTATTGGCGATTATGGTCGCGCGACCGGAGTGCTTCTGTGTTGAATAGGAAACTGAAAATGACCGCGGTCATGTTATCATGCTACGAGCTGAGATTATTGTATATTGTTGGTCGCGCAGTGCGCTATACTATAATAGGTAGTCATTAATTATAACAATAAACTTTTTTCCACATTTTTATATTAAATAATGGGTACAATTGCAACAAAAGGTAGTATTTAAAACAATAAGAGTAGTAGTATTTCGTATATCAATTTAAAATTATTTAGTTATCAATTTTTAGTGTTTTATGCTGTTTTTACTACCGATTTTTATTGTTTTAAGCTGGGTAGTCAAATGTCCTACTGGGATACGTTATAAAACTTCAAATGTCCTATTTTGACAATGTCAATATCTGATCACCCTACTCTAGATGCCATAATCGATGTTATGTTGTATTGTGAGAGGTTTGAAAAATCATGGAATTGTTTTGTTTGATGCAGCATTGTGGCCTGCAATTCTGTTCCAAAACTATCTTTGGGTCCTCTCAAAATCGGTGGACCATTATTTCAAAAAGAAAGGAAAAGCGTCAATTAAAACTAATTGCTTTCCCTTTACCAGATAGATGACAAGAGGCTGGCCCCAGGGGTCATGCTATGGTGTGTGGATCTTGCAGTATAATTCTTTGCTGAAGGAAGAATTTCCATCTAAGTCACGAGTTGTGGCATTTGCGGACGATTTGTTGATTTTAGTCGCAAGGAAAACAGTACTTGAGGCTGAGAGCTTGGGCAACAAATCCATAGAGGGAGAAATTATAAAGTTAATTTAATGACAAAAAATCGCAGGTACTGCTTGTTTCGAGAAGGCCGGTTGGATTAGATGTGTCGATTTATATTAACAAATTTGAATTAGTTGATGAATTGAGATATCTTGGGGTGGTTTAGTTCCCTTGGACAAAAAAAATTCCTTAAAAAATAGTAAACAAAATGAGCTACTACATTAATTATTTTACAAAAGAATTTGAATAACATCATAACATATTTAAGAAATTCAAGGAATCTTTACTTTAATCAGAAAATGTCATAATAAATAAAATTTAGATAGTAGTAGATTTTTATATTTAAGTATATTTACACAAAAAACTTATCTATAAGATCCTGTATAGTTTGTTGTTTTCACTTTTCCACGTAAAATGATGCCTTAGGCAATTCCAACGGAAATAGATTATTCAAATTGAATATATTTAAAATACATTGTTATTTTAATATATGTATTAAAAAAAACTAAAAAACATGCTTCTAAAAAGTACAAAATAATGTAATACTTAATCAAAAAGCGTGGGGCGCATAAACTTTTAATTAATTACGACAAAGTGCTCCACGATTTTTGTATAAGTATTACATTACAACTTTTCGTGCGTGCCTTCGGCACGCCCTCAAGCTCGGCCCTCCGGGCTGGTGCCCTGGCGGGCAGCGTCTCGGTCCAAAAATTTTATTCCTCTTAAAAAACCACACTCCAAATGTATACCTGTAAACTCCCGAAAATACATAGTCTCTTAAAAGTTTCACCTCATTTTCGTCCTGACACAGCTACAGAAATGAGGCTCTAGATATGAATCTGGTAGTATTTTTTTCTATAATCTACAGCATTGTGATATTTTTTGTGTGGAAATATGTAGATTTATTTAAATAAGTGGGATTGTGTGAGGAGGAGAATTATATTATATCATTTTTTTTAAATTTGGGATCGATAATCGATATAAGGCTCCAAATATTTAAAAGAGATCAATCAGGTGTTGTTTGTATGACAGGCTGCTCCCTCCAGTTTTGCCATGAGAAACTCGGGCATGCGTGTCTTAAGTCGTTCAATTTTGTAAAAATCAAAAAATAAGAATAACAAAATTTAGATTTTTAATAAATTATAAAAAAGTGGCAAATTTTTAAAAAATAAACAAATAATATATAAAATATAAATCAAATAAGATGTGATTAATTTCTTTTTCTGTGCGCAAAGAAAAGCGAATTGAATATTTGATTTTTGAGTGGTGAGGGGGGGGGGGGAAATAATTATCAATAAATTTAATGTTTCTTAATTTAAAATCAATTCGAGTCTTTCATTCCAAAATTCGAGTTTCAATTACAATTATATTTCAAATTTGCCGCAAAGACGGCATCAGCGCTCCCTGACGGCAGCATTACGTCAGCGTTCCGGCAAATTAATCTAGATAAATATATATAGTATTTTATACTTTTTAGAAGCATGTTTTTTAGTTTTTTTTAAAATACAATTTTTTTTTACTTTTTAGTCTTAATTATTTTTATAGAGAAAAATTTGCGAAATTTAACAGAATGAAATATATTTATTTTTATTATTTGTATATAATTTCATTTAAATTGAGTAGGTAAACAATACTCACTCACATATCAAAAACCTAGAGTACTTCTGCTGATCCTAGAATGCTGAAATTTTGCATAGTGGTAGAGTTTGAGCTACAATTATAGGGAAAAAGTGAAACTTTCCCTTTTTCAGGACCTAAAATGAAGGAGTGAAATTTATTATATGCTTAATTAACATATGCTGAAAATACAATCAAGCTAGAATGTTGAAATTCGGCATACTGGTAAAGTTTGGCACATTAATAAAGAAGGAAATTGAAAAACCGAAACTTTCCCTTCTTCGGGGCCCGAAATGAAGGAGTAAAATTTATGAAAAACCGACAGATATTTTATGAGAAATATTTAATAATTATTAATATAAATGTTTAAATGTAATTATTTAGATAAATTAAATGATTAAACTTTTCAAAAATTAATGATATCTGACCAAAAACATAAATGTGAAAAAGGGGACAAGTTCGGTACAAACGGCTTCGCCGACAAAAGAGTTGAGATCTAAACGTGTACCAAGTTCCATAACAGTTGCTTAAATCATAGCTATAGGAATGAACAAAGTTCCTCAATTGATTTAAAAGAAAATTTGTTACTTTTTTGATATTGAATTTATAGCTTGGTAAGTTTTGTATCCAACTAAATTGTTTATAGTATAAAATAGAACAGCTAGCAAAGCTAAATTTTAAGCTTGTATTAAATATCATCACGTTAAACGTAAGTTATTGACTATTATAACTTGTAGAGTTATAAATTTAATATCAAAGAACGTAACAAATTTTCTTTTAAATAAATTGAAGAACGTTCTACATTAGTACATTCCTATAGCTATGATTTAAGCAACTGTTATGGAACTTGGTACCCATTTAGATCTAGCCTATAGGCACATGAAAAATTGAAGCTCATGTTTTAAAATAAATTTACTAATTTCAAGTGAAATCGATTTATTGACATATTTAAATAGCCAATTTAACATAGTTTTAATCTTATGAATATATTTAAACGTATGTTATCTTATAATTCTATAGATTTTAGCGACGGGCTTTCTCGAAAGCAAAATAAGGTATTTAGGTATTTAATGTACCAGCTCAATTTTATTCAAATTCTTGAATTGAAATGTAAAAAAATTTCACAAATTACCTCAAATAACTTCATTAACTAAAAATAAGGACGAATTTGATACCACAAGTGAACATTTATAATGAAATTTTTAAATAACATAATAAAAGGAAAATTTTATTAATTTTTAATAGATAGATATCAATAATTTAAAGAGAGTGGTACTTAATATTATAATCAATTTCCAAAAAAATTATGTGTGTTTTTATTTATTTATTTATTTTGGAAATTTTTAAGTAATTATGAGAAAAATTGATATAACAAAAGAACGCTTTTAAGTGATTCATTGCACAACAAGTAAGATATTTCTATTCTTATAATGATTATTTATAACATATCACTTGACTATTGTCTTATCATTTATGTTGAAAATCGTAAATTCGGTGGTGAGTGGTTTGAAGTATTTTCCTGTTTTTTTTATTTTTTATTTAATACACGTCATATAAATGAAAAATTAATTTATTTACCTACTCCGTACACTTCCGGTCATGCTGACGTATTTAATTCACATAATTTTTTTCTCTTATTGTGTTTAAGAAATTCTGAGGCGTGAAGAAAAAGCATTTTTAAGCATCTCGCAGGTCTATTCTCTAAGCACAAACGTTAACTTTTAACATCCAAATTCAGTGTTAATTCATTTTAACACCTCCTTGCCTAAAATTGCTATTCTGTAAGCAAAAACTCTATCTCCAAAACTTGATGTTTTAGGTATAGGGACATGATATATCGTTTTAAAGCATTTTTCTTCGTCTTTCAAAATATATAGGGGTCTCATTTGAAAAAACGAACTTTTGACCCCTTTTATGAAAAACGGAAATAATAGTAATCTTAGCACGCCCTGTATAATATGAAGTCGATTTTTCGGCTTAAATTAAATACTTCGGCTTAAATTAAATACTTCGGATGTGTCTAAACTTCCACCAAAATATCAACTTTTCATGAATTGAGATCACTAATTTATTTAAGTTTAATTAGGGCCATGTTTTGGACCATATTTAACACAAATTATTTTTATTTCGAAAACCGATAGAGATAAGTATAGGACAAAATTAACAAAAAAGTATTTTAATAAAAGGGCGATTCTAAAAATGTGTTAATACACGGGGTGTTCCATTTAAAAAAATAAAGTTGCTACGACTTTTCGATGGAAGCCGAAACGTCGCAATGCTGAAAATATTTTAGATCGATAGAACAGGTAAGAAAATGTAAGGTGCTAAATTTTCAGAAAAATCCTGGCTTCCGTTTTCCATAAACGTCTAACGTGCCATCGACCGTGAATCACCCTGATATGTATACAGTTACAATTGGGGTCTTTTAGAGTTTTCTTTTACCGAATTTGTACTTTTACAAAAAACTAATTTGACGAAATTTCTAATCAATATTTCAAGTTTAATATTCTATCGTAAAGATTATTTCTTCAAGGACAAGTTTACGCGGAATATCTCGATATATTTATTTATTTAATTTGTGTTTCTATAATAATTTATTTCAATTTACTTGAACAGCCATTGTTGGTTCATAATCAAATGAGACTAAAAAGCGTCATTAGTTCTGGAAAGATAACTAATAGAAGGCTAGAGGAGCAAACATGGCATCATATGTAAGATATCTATATGCTCATATGCATAATGATATTAATAGAAAAATGACTTCGAGATGTCAAATTCAGCACTTGGTTAGCTACAATTATCCATATATACAAAAGGAACGGGAATTTTATCCGAATAAATAAATTTGATTTCCTGAATTCATGTTTATATAAAATCATCATTAATTAATTTATTATTATTTACTTTTTTTGTCATTTATTTTTGTCTTATTTGGGCTTCCTGTTCCGGACATTTTATTTCCATTATTTACAACATGTTCAGTGTTCCGTATCATCGAATCAACGGAGTCTAATTTGTATTACTACTCCAAGATTAAGTAAGATAGGGACTTAAAATTTACTAGATATGTGTATTGCAGTGGCGGGCGGTGACTTTTCAACCAACTGTCCATAAAAGTACGTTTTTTATTTTTTTGCAAATTTAATCGAATACGGATGGCATCATTTTCGTTATTTTTCAAATTCAACATTAGATTGTTTTATAATTAAGTAATGGAGAGGGATTCATCCAATGGGTAGCCTCTGCTGAATAAAAAACTCCCAATTATAGAAAACGTTTCGGCTTTAATTGAATAATGCCATCATCAGTTCCTAAGAGCTGAAAAAGGCGATAGAGCGCACATGTAAAATTACAATAAAAATTTTTTACAAAAAAAATCCAAACTTGTTAATTACAAAATTATATCTTACAGTATTAGCGACACAATTAATTTTATAAATAAATTGTCCGCAGGCAGAGTTGTTGTGGATTTTATCATAATATATACAAAATTATATGAATTACAAAATGGTACATAAATCTTGGTGTGCTCTCACTTGATATGCGCAACGTCTCAAGTACAAATATAGCAAATTTCAATTTCATTCAATTAATAATAATAATAATTATGAGGACATTGATCTAATTAGGATCACTGACCCCTCACAAACATCTCTTAATTAAAAGATTTCTCAAAATAATTAACAAACATTAAGAATGACAAAAATTCGAATTCAAAATGACAATATATAAAAATAAAAAATAAAAATAAAAAATAAATTTTTTCCTTCTCTATCTTTTTACAATTCTTTCGCCCCTTTCTCAATGTTTATTATACCTGGGCATCAGTATTTGTCAATATTGACAAGTAAGCATTGCTAAGCCCAATGCAATCAGTTTGAAAATTAAGAGCCCTTTGCCCATATGTCTTAATAAAGCATTTTTCGGCCAGCATACGCTTATAATTGTTTCCCAATCTCATCAAGATGACAGCATCATCAAACTCAAATCCATGGGAGGTGTCGATATGGTGTGTGCTGCCTGCGGACAATTTATTTATAAAATTAATTGTGTCGCTAATACTGTAAGATATAATTTTGTAATGAACAAGTTTGGATTTTTTTTGTAAAAATTTTTTATTGTAATTTTACATGTGTGCTCTATCGCTTTTTTCAGCTCTTAGGAACTGATGATGGCATTATTTAATTAAAGCCGAAACGTTTTCTATAATTGGGAGTTTTTTATTCAGCAGAGGCTACCCATTGGCTGAATCCCTCTCCATTACTTAATTATATACATATACAGCCATCAAATTGTATCAACCTTGGATTGTTTTAAATTATATTTTGCGACCTTCGCCCCAAAAGGATACTGCTTTGTGTGAGTGAGAGTAGGAGCAAGAAATTAATTCTTGTGACTTAAACTCCCCAGTCCCCCGGGATGGAAATCGACCATCTTCCACAATGAATGAATAATTTTTAAGGATTTAGGTGTCGGTTCTAGGTGAAACATTATAAGTAACTTATGAGGAGAATTTTCTAGGTTAGGTTTCACAAAAGGAAATATTAAAACAAATGTATGTTTGTTTTTTTGAGTATGATTCACTCGATATATATTTCGGGTTATTAGCCCATCATCAGGAGTTCAAATGAAAACTGAATACAAATTTGTAAAAACATTCAACAGGTAAAATTTTGAGAAAGAAGAGTACGTTCAGAATTTTTTTTTTTTTTAATATAAACAAAATGTTATTATTTAAAATAAAAATATTAAAATTAAAAACAAAATTACAAACAAAATCAAATTAAAAACAAAAAACAAATTACAAACACCAAATATGTAATCGAATTTAGGAGCCAATTTTTAGTTTATTAATTTTAGCCAAATTAGAATCAATGATTACATCTTTGTCAAAGTCCAATTGATTATTGAGAATACTGAATTTATTCATAAGTGCCAATTTAATTTCAGTTGATTCTAGAAGAAGAAGTCTGGGACCACTTCTTTCAAAATGAATTGGGGTAGGATTGGAAGTAGAAGCAGTGTGATTTTTCGAATGTAAATGAAGAGCGAAAGCAGAGGTAGAATCTGAATTAATATCGTTAGATCTGTTAAGGACTCTAAGAGCATATTCATGTTCAGAATAACGTTTTTTAAAGGAACGACCAGTCTGACCAATATAAAAGGAATCACATCCATCGCAGTCCAATTTGTAAACCCCTGACTTATCTAGCTTATCAATTTTATCAAGTTTGTTGTTAATCAAATGTGAGCCTAAAGTGTTTTTATTATAAAAAGCAGGGGTAATAAATATCGAGTGAATCAAACTCAAAAAAACATACATTTGTTTTAATATTTCCTTTTGTGAAACCTAACCTAGAAAATTCTCCTCATAAGTTACTCACAATGAATGAGCCTTTCCTATAAGAAAATCTTAAATTTCTCCTAATTCTATTGCTATAAGCAAGCTATGACTTGTCTATAGCACTCTTAGTTATTTCCGATCTTATATATTGAGAGTTCTTAGAAATGGATTAGTCCAAAGTTTCAATCATCTTTATTTAAATTCCTTTTTTGTATTATTACTATTTTAATAGTTCCTCATTGAGAACAATTTTTATTGGACTAAAACTCGTCTGGACTTGTCTTTGACATACTTAAACTGGAAGATCTACCAGGCAGGGACTTCATACCTATCCGCACAATTTTCGGAAAAATAATTCATTTTAATTGCCCCTTGAAACTAATGCAACAATTTTATTTCATTTCGAGAACCAATATAATTTTCAAATCAAAAAATGTTTTTTATAGAAATATTTGAAATAACGGATAAAAATTTGAAAAATTAAAGATCCTCCTGAAATCTTAAAGTCGACCATATATATTTATAAAAATACACTAAATGTTTGAAATTTTAGGGATCCACAGCATCCATGTACCGGACGCCGCTGGTGTATTGCTATTGTCTGAAAACAACATTTTTACTAAAATTTAAATATGTAGATTTATTTGGGAGCTCAGATTTTTCGGCCTGTCGAAAACAAAAAATAAAAATACTTAAGTCCAAAATCCTGAATAAAAAACAAACTAAAAAAAAAACAACTAAAAATTAAATATAATAATAATAAAAATAAAAATAATATAACATAAATATATATATTATATTTAGGTATCTAACACCTCCAAAAAAAATAATTAAATGTCTACATTTTTTTAAACTTAGTAGATATGTCTCTGGAGTGTGATTTTTTAAGGGGATAAACTTTTTCCGAGACGCTGACCGCCTAGGCCACAGTTCGAAGGACCGAATTTCGAGGGCGTACCGAAGGCAAGCAGGAAAAGCTCGTTCATTATAACTAGGCTTATGTCTCTGTTTGACCGGGACTGTCCCGGTTTGAAGGTATGGTTCCAAAGTTGCGGCCAATTTTTCATTTCGTCCCGGCTATTAGAAAAAATTAAAAAATGCTGAATATACATAATATCAAAAAGTGCAGCCTCGGTAAAGTGAATTGTGAAGTAAATTGTCGTGAATTTTTCAAAGCGATTAAAAATAACAAAGAAACGTTTATTCTTCTGATAAATATTAATGGCTTTTTGATAATAAGTTTTGTTCAATTAGCAGTAATAAACTAAAAATTATTACTACATTATTGGTTTTTTTTTTTTAATAAACACTCCATTACATAGATTTTTAAAATCATAACTACTTAGAAAATTGTATTTCTCTCTAACTAAAATTGCATAAGCATTAACTTTTTAAAAAGTAAGTAAAATTTCAAGGTAGGTTTCACAAAATAAAACAAATAAATGTTTTATTTTAAGAATTCTTTATAGCTGTAGTTGTATTAATTTAAAAGGGTTTAAATAAGAGATGTGCAGCTTTCATTTATTTATCTACTCTTATTAAACGAGCAAAAATTGTCTATGTATATATTTGTTTGTATCTTAGTTCTATTTTGAAAACGGCTCTACCGATTTTGATGAAATTCACGGATTAAGAGGTTTTGGGGTGACAATTCGATCTGCCACGGTCTCATCTTCGACATAATTGCTTTTCATGGGTTTTTTTCGTAATCAAATTAATTATTCTCAGGTAGAAAAATGCCAATCTTAGGGATTTAAAAAGGGTTTCTCTTTTCTTTTGTACCCAGGCATACAATGGGTTGATAATTCATTGTTCTCAAAGGCCTTGAAGAACTATTGTGATTGTGGTGTGTTGCTGTCCCTAAACGTTAGAATTATTAATAAACGTTTTATAATTGTTTTTATAAAGAACCTTATTTATTTAATAGAATAAAAAATAATCAAGAATTTATTTAAAAATATCTTTTGCATAACCAGGTCTCAATTTTCTGAAAAAATAACACATTTTGATAGATTTTATTGGATTTTGATTGGATGAATAAAAATGAATTATGTGATGGTTGAATCAAAACAAAATAATTGACTGTTCAAATAAGCAATAACTAAACCCGAATGAAGCTCGGTATTGCAGGTATATATATATATTTGTATTTTTTTTAAACGGCTCTAACGATTTTGATGAAACAAACTCTATTAACAAGTTTTGAGGATGAGAAAGCGATCTTGATGCGGAGCGGGGGTGGATGTGGTGGATGTGGGGGTGCAGAAGGTGGGGCGCAGTGGTGGGGGATCCGGGGTAGGGCGAGGTTTCGGGGTGGGGTCGAGCAGGGTGGAGGTGGGGGGTACAGTGGTCGAATACATTATATATATTTGTATTTTTTTTAATTTGAAAACGGTTCTCAAATAAAAATCGACCTTTTTATCAGAATTTTAAATTAAAAATAATATTAAAATAAAGCTTTTAACTGAAGGAAGAAGTTACCGAGCATCGCTCGGTGCCTCCAGGTACTTTTAAATTACGTGAGCAATAACCAATTCTACATTGGATTTTTCTCGTTTCGATTATTATTGGTAACCATTGCTTAAGACATTCGCTAGAAATCATCCAATAAAGAACAAGCCCTGTGTTTATAGTATGTTGCTTTACTTCGATGACCAAATCGGAACCGCTGCATTGTCGGTTGTCAGCACCAAAGGCGTTATTTATATTTTCGTTTAATCTGCACACTATCCATTGATTTAATATATTTTTTTTACTTTATTTTCGTATGTATTCATAATGTCTTCTCACTTCTTTCATATTTTATTTTTATTATTACACTCTTATTAATTCAGATTTCATTCTAAATAAATCAAATGACATTTTTATTTTTAATCTTTTTCAAACTATTTTTATTTATTTCTTAAAAATACTAACTTGATACATATTAAAAGAAATAAAAAATAAAAAACAAGTTGATGAGTACTAGACGAACAATAAATTAATAAATCACCAGACAATGATGTTTTATTACAAGAATGTTTTCTCTAAAATTGTAAATATTTATCAATAATAATTTTATTTAATAATCTATTTATTAAGAAATATAATAATAAATCAATAAATTGTCTACTTGATTATTCGAAAAATATTTAAGATAATTAAGATAATATTACACAATGTCTATTTTAAGTCACTATTAGGTGGAGTGTTGTACCAAGGACCGATTTTTGTTTGTTGATTTTTAAAAATTCTTCAAAGAATCTTAAATATGAATATTAACTAATGAATAATGATAAATCAATGATAAAAAATATTTTTTATTTTTGACAAAAATAAAATTCGACCCTCCCCAAAATAATCATTCAATTAAAAATTTAATACGATTTTGAAAATGAATTCATACAACTTCTAAATTTTGAGTTTCTATCCTAATTAATTTACAAGTTGCAATGCTCTTACTAACAGAGACTAACTGACACAATAGACTAACAGAGAGTCATTGTATCGACACTATTTTTTTTAATTCAAGTTCTGATACTTTATAGCTCATCATTCTAATTATTACATTCTATCTCTTTTCTTTTTTTTAATAGGAAGAATAAAGTACAATCCCTCCTTATACTTATACCCTAAAAAGTATCATATTCTATTATACTTGATGAGAATACTATTTGTAAATATCAATAAGCACTTTTCTATGGTCTTATGTCTAACAGTCAATTCAATAAAATCAGACAAGAAATGGAGGATTGCAAGTACTTTCCTCTAAATCTAAAGGAATTCAAAGATTTTACTAGTGATACACGGGATATCTCTGGTTGTTCAGGCATGAAGATTTGTTCTAACATTTAATTCAGTATATAAAAGCTGATCTTATTGTTAATTTAGATTGAGAATCGTTGCTCTAAAACAAATCAGTAGGATTCACTTTTCACATGTCTAGAAGCCTTTCAACTTATTCAATTTAAGTTCTGATACTTTTTAGCTCATCATTATAATAATTTCATTCTATCTGTTTTCTGATTTTCTTTGCTCAACCAAAAACATCTCGATATACAGAAAAAACAGAAAGATTAAATTTTGCATGATAGTTCTTATTCATAAAAAAAAAAACGTGAATTCTAGGTGATCGAACATTTTCTTTCAAACTCCAAAAGTTCATTGGAGATCAAGGAAGATAATATAAATATACAAAGTTATAAATTTTATTCACACGTGGGCGGTAGTATTTAAGACAGGGATGTACGGATAGTCTCTAAGCTTTATTATTTGCCATTTTAATTGGCAGAAATTTATGGGTATTAGTTGATTCTCTTCTAGAGCAATAGAAGATTTAATATTTATTGGTGTTTATTATTTTATTAGCTTGAGAGCAGACACAATAGAAGAGCTGATGATCCCATGTCTAACTATGTATCGCTCTTAAGTATAACCGGTTTGCTTAATCCTTCGTATTCACTTGTCTGGTTTTAATCAGATATTACTTAATCTCTCAAAGGTGATATCTTATTTATGAAGGTATATTGGAAATAATAGTGCAATAAACTTCACTGGACTTTCCCATTTAAAAATAAAATAATAATAAAAAAAATATCTGAAAATAGTGTAATAACCAGAATAAAAAGTCAAGTTTAAGAAACAGATAAGCTATCGTCATTTCAAGGAAAACCAAATGAAATATTGAAATCCAAGTTTGATAATTCTCTTCGGATCAATCGCATTCAATCCAGAAGAAAAAGATAATAGAATATGTAGATTCTTAATACCTAGATTCAGCTTCGAAACTGGAAAGAAGAGAAAGTAATTTGAAAGTTTGGAGTTGAGAATTTCTTTAGAAGTGGCTATTAAACATTTGATGATGGATCCGGAAAGTGAGTTTAAATTTCTATAAACCTTAGTTATAAACGTGTTAGAGGGTGTGCTTGTTTGATTTGTATTAAATTTCCACGCGAAAGGGTGTTGAATATATAAAAATCTCGTATGGCATACAAATGAGGCTTTAGGGCGGATTTTCATCTTTATTTCGTTTGAATAAAAATCATGGTAGTTTGTACTAAGAAAGGGAAAGGGAAGAGAATTTAATTAATTGAATTGCTTGAGCTTTATTAGTTTTATTGTTCACTTCTAAATTGAATCTGGGGGTAGGGTTAGGCTAGGGGTATCGTGTCAGCCTGCTAACCAAGTGGATCCGGGTTCGAATCCGACTAGAGCCATCCGGCTAAAATCTGACCCCGGGGTAGAGACAAATTAAAAAAAAATAATAAGTAGTATCGTAAATTGGCTTATAACTAGAAAGGCCGAAAAGTCATAATAAAAAAATATTGCATCAAAGAGCATTAGTTTCCTTGAAATTAATTATGTGAAGTGAACCCTATTTACCATATAATAATGCTCAGATCTTTGTAATTAAGTATGAAACACCAAAATTGACTAAGCCTCTATATACAGTTCGTATAGTACACATATAATGTTATCATCACGCATGCATTAAACATATCAAGAAATCACAATGGATTTTTTTTGTTAATCCACTTTCAAACATAGACATCTATAGATAAAGTTTTATTATTTCGTTTATTTACATCGGCGTAAATAAATCCATTTATGCAACGATACCCCCACCTCGTCTTCTAATATCCATTCATTTTTAATAATCAAAGTTCATTAATTTATTATATATATAAAAAAAGAAAAAATAGATCTTAAGATTAAAACAGTGCATGGAGGTGTTGAACTTATGGTCCATGTCGATGCGATTTATATAATATGTATGTCTTTTTTACTTTTTTCAGTCCATCTTTGAAAACGTTTAAATACAGTGTATGATATCATAATCAGTTCTCTGTTACCAAGAACAAAATAAAACATTATTAATATTTTCGTTCATAGATCTATTCTTACTGGTTCAATCTTTTTAAGATGTCAATGAACTCATAAAAGTTAAGAAACATTGTTCAATATAAAAGTAAAAAATAATTAATCTCAAAATATAAGTAAGTTTTTATTTCAAAGTTCAAAATTGGAGGGTATAAAAGAAGAAAACATTTTAAATGTGTTTTCAAAAGAGATGAAAATACAGCTTCTTTCGGGACAAAGATTTTCGCGTAACCCTGAGCTGGAAGCCGCGAGTTTTTTCAATCTCTTATTTATAGACCTAATCGATAACTATCGCTGGTATTTTTCCAATACATAATTTAAAAATAGGTTTTTAGAAAATGCACATTTAGTTAATTTGGCTATAATCAAGTTTTTATCTTAATAATGATTCAAGCACTGGCGGCTCCAGACTTTCATTTAAAGGGGGGGGGCGGGTCATGTACCTGAGGATTACTATAGTTCCTTAATTGATTTCTTCATATTTATATAGTAAGCTTATAATGAAATTGGTCGTCATGTATATACTATACTACTAAAGAGCATTTGTGCCTGCCTCTGTATGTATGTATGTACCTATGTCCGTCCCCCAACAAAAACAGTCGTCATGGTTACCAATTTAAATGAAATTATCTATATATTATATGAAATTAAGGTTTTGTCTGTACATTGGAGTGGTGGTGTTGGTGGGTTTCCGGGGGGAGGGTTCAAGGGTTGGGGGTCCAGGGGTCATGGTTACTAATTTAAATGAAATATATATATATATATATATATATAATTAAGCTTTTGTCTGTACATTGGGGTGGGTGAGGGTGCTGAGTGGGCTTCAGGGTGGGGGTTCAGAGGGCGAGGCCTCTGGTTAGCAAGAGGGCCGCCGAAGGCGGGCCTTGCAGCTAGTCATATTACTATAATAAACCCGGAGAGTTTGTATGTAAGTATGTTTGAACGTGCTAATCTCAGGAAATACTAATCCCGTTTGAATTTGATCTTACAAAATTAAAACTTTTTTTTGGAAACCATTTGGAAACTGGGGGGGGGGCGGCACTGGATTCAAGTCTAGAAGTTTTATAAATAGAAAAGAGATTACTTAGTAGTGATTAATTAATGTCATCTTTCGATTTAGCTGAAAAAATAAACTACTTAATAAAATTGTTTATCATAAGAATTAAAAGACCTTGGACATTAATTATTTAAAGAATGCTGTGTCTTAAATTAAATCCTTAATGTCAATTTAATCTTGATATTCCAATAGTTCTTCTTCTATATCGTAACTCTTTTAGAAGCCGGGTGTGACATACACGTGTTACTCTTAAGTTAACGTTAAGCCAATGCTTTCAATTTTATACCAACTCTTCAACGATTTCAAATTGATAGAGGATCTGGTATGTCCACTTTGTTCTGCATTTTCATAGAGTAATCTAAATAAATTAAAATTCATTAAATATTTATACTGACAATTTCTTGTGAATTTTAGAATAAAGTTATTTTTTAGTGTTTAGGGTATTAATTAATTAAATTAAGGGTCCTATTATTTTCTGACCTTTAGAATAAAATGACAACAATGTATTTATTTATTAACTTATTATTTTTAGGGCTTCATTTAGAAAATAAAACGGGACCCTATTACTGTTGCAACGATGACTGTCTGTATGTCAGTATGTCAGAACATTGTAGCTCGTAAACTAAATAAGATATAAATTTGAAATCTACAAGGTATATATCTATTAATTTTCCCCGAAATCAAAAATTGTTTTGATTTTAATTGAAAATTATTTTGAGGAGGGTCTAATTTTTGGTAGGGTTAAAAATAAAAATAAAAATTATCATGAAATCTGAGCTATCCTCGTAAATATCTCTTTAAAATTTTAAATAGATCCCTAAAGTATTAAGAAATAACTAATCTTAAAATTATGAAATAATCTACGAATTCTATATTTTTGTCCTTATCAACAATAAATAAATGGGAATGTGATCTCAAGAAATTTGGAAGTAATAAAATGTACATAATCCTTGTTATGTTGTCTAATTCACACTTGGCCTGCTTATGAGACCAGGAGGCTCGAAATTTTACTGAAAACTTTTGTACTAAGAAAGGTAGCCTATATGTACTTTCAACTAGAATTCAAAAATGTAATCTAGTAAGTGTTCTGAACTTTAAAAAAATATATTTCCAAAATCCAAACACTGGAGGCTATAGAAAAGACACAATAATCATTTAAACAAAAAATGAATTCCAAGGGAAGTCATTTGGCCTTTAAATTTAATTTTTCTTTGAATAATTATTGTATCTTCTTTATAGCTTCCCATGATGATTGAATTGAGGAAAGAAAATATAGATTTTTTTTTTTGAAATTCAAAGCTTACTTGTTTTTAATTATGAATTAAAAGTTAATTATTTTATACATTTTTTTTTGGGTTGGACTCCCCAGAAGTTGAATAAATTTATTCTTATTTTTAAAAATATTTTTTTTTTAATAAAACTATTACATTATTGTTTTAATTTTACTAGTAGCAGTAAACATGAGAGTGTAGAAAAAGTAACAAGTTCCCACTTTTTACTGCTTAACAATTTGCCTTGTTTTATTTGGCTGACCTGAATCTCTCGAGATCCCATGTCCCGGCGACATGCCCGGTGTGCTCGGACTATAAGAAGGCATTTACTTGCATGCACTTTGCTCTGTATCCTTGATTCTCACCGAGGGGTTAACCGCGACCTAATATCGTGTACACCTACTTCCACTTTCATTTCCAAGCAGAAGACAATAGATAAAGGGGCATTATCTAATGAATTCCAAAATAATTCCACATAATTCCAAAGGCATGTGTGCCCACCTAATTCCAATCGCGGTTCACCCCTCGATTCTGTCCCTACCTTCTGAGCAAACATTGTATTTTACACCTAAATGAATTTTTTCCTC
The DNA here is from genome assembly GCA_024734495.1 of Forficula auricularia. NCBI lineage: Eukaryota > Metazoa > Arthropoda > Insecta > Dermaptera > Forficulidae > Forficula > Forficula auricularia. The sequence continues at coordinate 491,376 of JALMQS010000048.1, read as the reverse complement.
CTAACTACATCATTTCTCATTCTATTTCATCATAAACTACAGGTCCGTTTTCAAATTTATAAACATTGTTCACTTTAGAGTTTTTAAACTCTCAAAAAAGGCAGTTGTAGCGTTTAGAGGTCAGCTGTCCTTAATTTTATTCTTTAGTGGAATTTATTTTAACTCATTCCGGGCTTTTTGCTTCTCTTGTTTCTTTCAGAAATATTTATTTATTTATTATTTTCAACCGTTAAATGCCTAATGTACATTAATATAATATAATAATTATCAAGTATAACAACATTAACAATAATTGAAAAAGTAATATCATTAAACTAATATAATAAAAATAGAGTATATGTTAAATAATAATATAGTAATATAAAAAGTGTGACTGTGGGTCAGTGGATAGAGTGTCGAGTCGCTGACTCGAGATCGCTGGTTCGAGACCGAGTCTCGGCAGATAGATATTTGCAGTCGCCTCCTCTTGGAAAGTAACGGCAACCTACCAAGAGTATAATTGCCTAGTCACCTCTCCAAATTAGCCGTTCGGAACCGGCGTTAAAAAGTAGGTTCCGTATATCTGTGTAAAAACAACTTAAACACACTCAGCACAGGTATATGTGGAGAGGCGCCGACACCCGTTTCGGGTATGGCACTCGAAGAAGAAGAATATAAAAATAATATAGGATAATAGTAATATAATGAAATATAATAGTAGAATAGTTACTTATAGACTAGGGTTAGCATTTTGAACAAGACTGCGACTTTATTATAATAATATTCAATGAGAAATCCAAAGGGTTTTCTAGTTGTTTAGATAAATCGTTTTAACATCTACTTAATCTGAATATTGGATTAGCTTCAGATTGCCGGGTGGATGGTACTTCTGGATAAAAAGGTAGTCTATTTCTAAGTACATAATTTGAGTTATCAATAGGAAACAAATTTTGAAGATCAGGACAATTCACCTGGTTGGACTTAATCTTGTACACAAATATAACATCGGAGGCATTCATGGAAGATAGGTATAACAGAAGCAAGACAGAAAGTTTCAGCAGTTGAAGTGTAGTTATGGTCGTATCTCGATAAAGTATTGCCCGAAAGGTATGCTAGATGTCTTATCACTTTGTGCTGAAATATGATTGGAGTTTGATAAATACATATATACTTTTCTTTTTGCGTAGAAACTTTAACACAGGGAAGGCCGAAAACAGAAAAAGGCTAGTGGTAACAACCAATCAAATTCAGAGTACTTAAAAAATAAGAAAATGGCGTAGAAAGTGAAAGACCAATTTATAAAGAGATTCTTATCGATAACTAGAGCTCCTGAGAGCGTTTAAACATTATAACCTCTTCTTCAATCATGTAATTATTGTAGTAATGAAAAAATTGTTAAATAGTACAATGATAAACGAAATTATTAGCTAGAGACTTCAAAAGCTTCAATCCTCTCGGTACACTTAGATTGTGAGAGAAATGAGATACAAAAAATGAGTTTTACTAGTTATCGGTAGGTATGTATTTTCTCCGATATCAAAAATTTTATTAAAATTTTAATCAAATAATTATTTTAGATTGAATTTTTTTATAGGGTCGAAAACAAAAAATATTTTTTATAATGGAATGTGTGGTATCTCAATAAAGATCTTAAGCAAAATTAGAGATTTTTTTAAAATTTAATTGACTTAATAATAAAGGTGTGTGAGAGCCTTAAAATTGTCATTTTTAAGTGATTTTTGTATCTGTCGACATGCCGGATTTAGACAAAGATTTAGATATGGGCCTAAGGTTTTTGGGATATGGGGCCCTTTATAAGTTCAGATATTATAATTACTTCAGTGCCAAATATGATTTTCGGATACCTAGAGGGTTAACCTGAAATACAATTAAGAAGTATATAGATAGTGAAATAATAAATCTTTAACTTAAAATCATCTTTATTCATAACAAACTTAAAAATGCAACAAACAAATAATGCTGCAGTTTATTTAAGTATATATGACAATTGCTTACTCGGACAATTTTTTTGAGAGGCCCCCAAGAAAGTGGGGGCCCTAAGCTATAGCTTGTATAGCTTATACTTAAATCCTGCACTGCCTGTCGATGTTTAAAAGTGGCTCAACTTAAAATTAAAAAAAAATTCCACTCATTCACTCATGCTCTCCTTATCAACGAGAAATAGGAACGAATTTGATATCTCAAGTATTTTAGATGTATAAGGACAGATGTTACGGAACTCTGGGTATGCCTAGTCGGCTTATTTAATTATGATTTAAGGCAAAGATATTTGATAATTCTAAATCCTTTGGAACTTTGTATATCAGAAACAAGTTATATATGGTTTTATTGTAGTGTGTTTAACTATTGTATATGGATTGTGCTAAGGGATTAATGTGTATTTACAGAAGTGACAATGACAAAAATTTATGCATTTATAATTTTTTACGACGGAAAAATTCTAAATTATTTATTTCTCTTTTATCTATTTTTATTTACCATTATGGTAAGTTTAAATGGAATATAAGAAAATTGCTTTTTTTTAAGTATTCAAATTTTAGATTGAAATTTTTCAAGAGATACCACCAATGTTATTTTTGATTATTCTACGAAATAATTAAATAAAATTTCCCAGCTAATAATTCATACAAAATTATAATTTTAAATAATAATAATAATAATAAAAATATACAGAATTTGTAATTTTCATTATTTTTGGGCTGCCTTTTTCATCAATTCTCCATAGATCTGTTTCCAAAAGAAAATAGATACTTAAAATTTATTAGATAAAAAATGTAGTCTCTAACAAGGGACGAATTTCAATTACAAAAAATATATATATATATATATATATATTTTCTGTATTAGAAATTCGTCCCTTATTAGAGAGCACGTTTTTCTTTACTATAGTTTTCTACAGTTAGGATTGATTGAAGCATTAGAATTGCCAATTATAAAATTATTTTGATTTTCCTTTCATTTAACATACACATTCTTGTCATTACTTCTACAAAATTTCATAGTTAAATTAAATTTTATATTAACGTTATAAATTTTTTACTTCTTTTACTAGAAGAGTTTCATGAATAAGTAAAGTTAAAACAAAAAATAAAATGTGGTCATCTCATGTCTCTACCGTAGATCTGCCCCCTCCCCCGTATATTAAAATTAAATAAAAAATCAAAATTATTTTTTACCTAATAGTTTCACAGAGTCTTAAATAATAACTGTGTAAACTTTAATCCAAATCGGACAAAGAGCTTTAAACCTCCCTTTAATTTTTAGTCTGATTTCGACCAAAATCTAATCAGCTCTTAATATCATTTCTAAATATCTAAATATAAAATTTCGTTTTGTTATATTCAATAGCTTTTAAGATAGAAAGCACACAATTTTGATAAAACACCCACCCACTAACCCACCAATAGATATTTTGGCAAAATAATTAATATCTCTTAAAATATAAATTTTGCGATGTTCACTTTATAAGGAATTATTGTAGACTAAAAAGTTTAAATTCTGTATTTTTTTTTTTTTTTTATCAACATAGTTCAAGACGTTTTTGAGATATTCCGAAACTACGAAGCAAAAAACAAACAAACATTTTATTCATACTCGATTACAATACCATCCATAGGATTATTATTATATTCACTATAAACTAGGGATGTTACGGAGCTTCGACTCCGACTCCGAAAGGTCGGAACTTCCGATTGATTTTACACCCCCGGCTCCGATAATTTTGAATCGGAGCTTATAAGGAAGATCGAAAGAGCGCGCACCTACAAGTTTTGACTTGTCGGCCGGGGAATTTCATCACGCAAGCATATTTTTATATTGTTGAATGTTACTTACATATGTGTATCGTATTATTATTAAATTTTACTAATTAAAGAGACTGATTACTGAATAATATTTCTATGATTTCATTAGGCCTGCCCTTAACAGCTAGTTAAATACATTAAGATAAGAGTAAATAAATATTATATTTAATATTCATTTACAATGAGTTAAGGATTCTTGGTCACTTGTTTCACATTAAAACTAAAAAATTAAAAGATGTAAAAATTTTTTCATTATATTTTTTTTTTTTTTTTAATTTTAATGTGAAACAAGTGACCAAGAATCTTAACTCATAGTAAATGAATATTAAATATAATATTTATTTACTCTTATCTTTATTAAAGATGTTTCACCTTGCACCAACACCACAATCTCTACTAATTAGTTAAATACATCTCTCTTCTACTCCGACTCCCATAATCAAATTTAAAATCTCCGGTAAACCCACCTCCGTAACATCCCTACTATAAACCAATACCGCGTTCCTTAAGATTGATTGTGTTGTTCATATTCATGTGCATTTGTGTACCCTATACAGTATAGATTAGTGTTGGGATCAGATTATAGGTCAAATTTTTTGCATACAACTGAGTTTAAGCTTGGGCCTCTTTATCTGAGTGAAAAAACTATACTTTAGACCAACTCTGTCCACAGGTTTAGAGGTTAAAAGTATGAAAAATATTGATGATATTAGGTTTATATAAATCTTAAAGAAATTACTATGTGAAATGTGAAGTGAATCATGCGTTTAGATGACCAACATAATTTATTAATTTTTATAGATATTAACATGGTATCATGGCTAAATATAGCCATTTAGTTTTCGAGACCATTTATTTAATAATACATAAAAAGACGTCATCAAATTATCGTCAACTTGTGGCAATTTATCAGAGAAATAATTTTACACATTTGTCGGGAACATAGACCATTTCGTAAAATGCTGGCAACTAATTGCTCTTACATTTATTTGCTAACTATTCTTACAGTGCATTGTTATTAATAAAGCTTTTAAAGAGATTTTTATATAAACCTATGTTCAAGTGAATACAAGTTTAATAAACATTATGTAAAAATTAATCATTTATAGTATGATAATATATTTCTTTCAAGTCAAATTTACACTGTTATCATAGTTAACACATTCATCTCTTTCTTTTGTGTTCTGACCTATATCTTCCATTAATTATCATTCAGTGCTTAAGAAGTCTAGAAGTTCACTTCGTGATTGAACTTGGTTCGAATTACTTACAACGATAGCTCTCACCTGGTTGAACTGTCCCTTTATCAAATAATGGCATAGGTATATCTACATATATGTTGTGCTTATCCATCTAAAATAAGATATTATGTTACTTTCAAATTAGCCTTATTCTAGAAATTGCTTATGGGATTCATCTGCTTGGACGATTACTTAGATATAAGCGTTTTTACTTTTAAACACCTAAGATCGGTGTACCTTATCAATGATGTTTTTCTTCTTCCTCTTATCTCACGACGAACATTTTAATACTATTTTCTTTTTATTAATACACAACAGATAAAAACGTGAGTTTGTGTATTTGTGAGTGTGGGCAAATTATTTTCTGGCTTTTCATTTTACGATCGCTGTTCTTAATAATTTTGCTCATTACAAATTTTTCAAGAAAGATTCTTTTAAAAATTTTGATTCAAACATCTTTATTAAGATCTTAGGAAATTCAGCTCAAAAACTGGTTTGGAGCGACCCCTTGCCTCTACCCGTCTTTACCCCTCTCTATGGTCTATGGTCTATGCCATTTCTTTTACTTCTCTGAGAGAGTCCTCTCCCATTTCTTTAATTAAATAAAGGAAAATATAAAAATCTTGGTTTTAAAAGTTTATAATATTCTTAAATGAAATCTCCTCAGTCTCAAAATATGCCCTATCATATGAGGTCCTCTCCCTTGTCAGATTCTTCTACAATGTTTTCTCTTCTTTAGATGTAGTACTTTTCATTGAAAAGTTTATATTTTGCCGCGAGTAGCAGAGTTGTTGATTCATAAAGAGAATCAAAGAGGTTGTGCTCTGCTTGATGCAAAGAAACATACACACATATATATCGAAATTATATATCTGTATATATATTATTTATTTGTTTGAGACTATAGTTTCGAAGGGTTGGCCCTCATCATCAGTCTTTTTAATTATAAATATTATTTTTCAAGGGATCCATATCGCGTGGATATTGAAAATTTTTGAAATTTTTTTTCTTCTTTCGCAGCTGAATAGCCAGAATTAATTTAATTTTCAAAATTTTCAATTTCCACGCGATACTGATCCCATGAAAAATAATATTTATAATTAAAAAGACTGATGATGAGGGCCAAGCCTTCGAAACTATAGTCTCAAACAAATAAATATTATATATACAGATATATATGTGTGTATGTTTATTTGCATCAAGCAGAGGACAACCTCTTTGTTTATCTTTATGTAGTACTTTTCAGTTTTAATCCGTATTTATAAATAAAAAAAAAAATGAGGCTCTTGCTCAAACATCACTAGCGAGTGCTGTTATAAAATAATTTCGACTTCCCTAATGAAACATAGTAGAATATAATTTTTAAAATCACATATCGTTTTGAAATTTTTATTGTGATACCCCAGTTGCGTGTTATTATAAGCGTACAAAATCGCTTTGCACCTAGCTAACTTTCCTTTTGATTTATGATGGATTTAAAAATTTGAATGAATCCAAGAAAATAGCTTAGTGGAAGTACTATTGATGGAAAGTATTTTGGTTTCTATAAAATAATTAGTTTGAATGTTAGATGAAAAACACTAAAAAATCTTTGAAACACAAGTTCCAAGCGGTGGCTCTTTAAAAAAAATTTAATTCATTTAAGTTTTAAGCTCAAATCGAATTTTAAAGTTGAGTCGAGCTTGTTTTTTTTTTTTTTTTTTTTTTTTTAATGCAATCGAATGTGCAAGAAGGGGTGCACAAGTAAAGATGCAGCTCCTATGGATCTCGAAAGACCCTTGCATTACCGAAGAGAAGGGAAAGTTGATTAAGTGAGAGGGTGTAGACGTAGGTGTCTATGCACTCCGGTTTTGAAGGTTTGAAGATTATAAGTGCTGGGAAAGATGGAGGCTGGGAGAGAGTTCCAGTTCCTTGAAGTCTTGGAGATATATGTATTGGCGAATGAAGTGATCCGGCACTTTTCCAATTTGACGGCGAAAGAGTGTTGGGAGTCGGCAAAACGGCGTGCTACGTGCAAAGCATGCTTTGGGGGGAATTATTGATTTTATCTCATCAGAGCACCTGCCGTGATAGTATCTATAGAAAAGGGAAAGGGCAGAAACATTTCTTCGATGAGCCAGCGAGTCGAGGGAGTCGGTGAGGGTAGAATCGTCAATTAGCCTCACGGCTCATTTCTGAATTGCATCCAGGGTAGCAAGAGAATATTTAGAGGCTCCTCTCCATAGATGAGAGCCGTATTCGAGACAGGGGCGGATTTGGGCCTTGTAGATAGTGAGAAGTTGTGGGGGTTTGTAAAATCGCTTGGGCCTGAATAAGTAGCCAATCTTCCTTGCTGCATACTTCTCCACAGAGAAGATGTGTTCATTCCAAGACAGGTCAGATGCGACAGAGACGCCCAACATGGATAGGCTGTCACACATTTTCAGGGTATTCGAATCGAAGTGAATATCAGGGAAATCTTTATTTTCGCGCCTAGAAATTAGACAACATTGAGTCTTGTTTGTATTAAAGTTAACTAAATTTTGAGAGCCCCATTTATTCAGTTTGTCTAGGTCGAGAGTAATTGAGGAGGTAACATTAATTCGAATATTCGGGAGTGAGGGTTTGCCGTGCAGAGTGCTATCGTCGGCGTAACAATGAGTGGGGTTTGACGTTTGATCGATAAGGTCGTTTTTACTCGACTCGACTCGAAACAAAATGAAGCCAATTTTCAAAATTTGATAGAAAATGTTTCCATCATCATAGAGTATACACGGTCTTAATTCTTGTCACAACCGAATTGAGGCGCTTGGTTGTGACAAGAATTAGGACTGTGTATACTCTATGATGCCTCTTAAAATATAAGCTATTAGGTTAATTATTAAAATATTATTAAAATACAATCTGGTTAAAAAATTAATCACCTATAAGTTTGTGGAACTAGTCAGATAATATTTAATATTCACAAGTATGTACGATACATAGTACTTGACACTCATTTTTTTTTTGATAAGATAATTGTTAGATTCCAGTGTTTTTCTTTGTAAGATTACGTTTTTTTGTTACTTATATTCGTTCTAGAATATGCATTATATATATGATGGAATTGAACTATTTTATTATCTATAATATCAATGATAGCGCTAATTTAGATCAGAATTGGAATTTTTTTATTCTCGAAAAAAATCTTAAATTTTCTTAGCTATATAGCTAGTATTATTTTACTCGATTCTATTCGATGGGCAATCCAATTATTCAATTTTCCACTTCGTTCTTAGAAATGTTTGAAGATCGAAAGAAAATTAATTTTTAAATATAATTTCTTCAGTTTGTCTAGTTTCTAAAGTTTAGGTAAGATAAATCGAGAAAGTATTTTCTGGTATAAAATGTTTACATATCTACTGTAAAGAGTGGATTAATTTTTGGGTTTCTTAACTGGCAGTTAAACAAAAAAAAATTAACTGCTCTAAGCGGACTGTTGAATTCTATTTGACCAGGTACGGTTTATTTTTCAAAAAATGATTTATTTTTAGAAAATATTTATAGCTAAATATGAACCATTTCACCATGAATGTTCACGTAATACACCACAGACTATTAAAAAAAAAAATAAAAATAAAAAAATAAATACACTAATAAACAATGAAATTTTCCTTTAAATAAAACTAAGTGATCTTTATGTATTCAGATGTGCTGATAACGAATATCGCATTCGTTTTCCTGTTTCACCTAAATTTTTTGCGCAACACCCACATTTTATAGTTTTATAGTTGTATGGTTTCAGGTCTCAGCAATAGGGCTTAACTTTCTGACTGAGTTTCTTTTTTTATTTGAAAGTCTATCCAGACCTCATTAGAATTCCTATAATTCATAAAGTAATAATGATATGAAATGGCGGCTTTTACATTAATAATTCCTATAATATATGTGTAGAATACACAACCATATTCAAATTTATCTAATATTTCTACAATACTGGTGCATGTTTAAATAACGTAAAGCAACTTTGTCTCATTAACTTCACATTTCTCGTTTGTTTAATAGCTTCATGTGTTTTAATTGAAATTAAAACTTAAATAGCTATATTAATATAGCTACTAAATAAATAAAAATAAACTGATAACGGTAGCTAGCTATTAGATTCACTAAACTTGGAAGGATTCACACCACAAACAAGTGGAGACTATTTTTAGATTCATCTAACAATAGTTTAAAAGTAGTATTGTTGCTTAATGGGAATATATACCCATAAGTAGTCCTTGCCTAAAAACTTAATTCTTGAACAGAAGAGTGTTAGGAATCACCATCTACTTGAGAAAGTCAGGATTTTGTTACTATCGTTGCATAGAAAGTTAGGGCTGATGAAAAATTTTGTTAAGGCTTTGGTCCAACACGGTGAGGGTTTTGGGTATTATGTGTGAAAAACATTTCTTAAACTCAATGATAGTAAGTTAAAAGAAGGCATATTTATTGTGCTACAAATCCGTGGGAGAGAAATTCGCATGGTTAGCTTTCAGACAAGTATGCTGTAAATTTTTTGGAAATGTGATAGCTGACAACTACAAGGAACTTGTTAAGAACTTGTTGAAGTGTTGTCAGTGGATGGGGTGCAATATGACCTTGAAAATTCACTTGCTTATTTTATATAAAAATGTAAAAGGATAGAATTTTACATGAAATAATCTAGTTTTTAATGAACTATGTTTATTTCTTATTATTCTTTTCAAATAACATTTCCTGGATAATGCACTGAATTTCTTTCAGCTAGTTTCAAATAATTTGCAAATATTCTAAGAATATTCTAACAAAAGATCAACTTATTCAATTAGATGTTTCCTTCGTTTAAAATAATGAAATTTTATCGATTGTGCAATTTGTATTTCTCGGAATGTAGACTTATCAAAAAACATAAACATGTAATATATGTGTATATATAAGAATAAGTTTCAGAAGAATATTTCTTTTAATCTCATTCATGCATGTTTTTTCCTTCGAGAACATTGGATGAAAAATCAATTGTTTTATAACATAACAAATTTGAGTAAAATGTGAAAATATTTTAAAAAGGTTACACCCTCTGCAAATTTTGGTGACTTGACAATTTTCATTCATCGAAAGGTATGAGCCAGAAAACTGGAAATTGGCACGGATGTGTAAACACCTTTGTCGAATTTTTCAACTCATTGGCTAGAGGCGTCTAGGGGGTCTCCAAATAACACTTCAATTTTTTCGCATTTATCATCCAGAAGTTCCAAAATTAGGCAACTCGAAATCTAAACAATTCTTCAAATTGGAAATACACAATTTTTAGTTCTAGCAACGACTTTTATAAAATAAATATTATAATATTATATTATGAACTTTCGTTCTTATCGTGGGTCTCAGAATCTAAAAGGAGACGGAAAAAATTAATGTAAGAAAAATATTATTTTCCACGTTTCAGAGAATTCTAAATTCGAATAAGTGAAAAAGAAAAAAATGAAAAATTTTGATCAACTCAATATTCGGATTGCTTAGTGTGCAGAGTAACTATTCTTAAATATTTTCTATTAAATAGAAAATAAGCGATTCGAACTATTTTTGATATTCTATAGTTATTAAAAAATAGTAAAATAGTAATTACAATGATAAATAAAATGAAAGTAAAAAATAAGTATACCAGTTAAACCCGTAATCGTTATCTTGATTAAAGGAAATTTATGAGTTACAATTATTTTGTTTTGAAATATAATAATTATATTTAATATTTAATTATTAAATCTGCAATTTGAACAGCTAAATAATACCTGTGACATGTTAAAAAACTTAAATAAATAAATTCCCCACTATTACTATGGAGGGAGGAAAAGTAAAAGTGCTAACTACCAATGGTGGTGGATAAGCTGTTCGGCGGAATTCGGATCAAGTCGTGACAGTGCCGAAGAGACTGGCAATGGGAATATCTTGTCAAGTCGTGGTGATATTCCCCAGAGCATTCTGCTCACAACCATTGACTAGGGAGTGGAACTTGCTCCTGTTAACATCGCCAGTGGCAACATGTGCAACGATCGACCCCTATCTATGGTCAGTCTTCGCCTATCTTCACTAACCTGACAACCAATTAGACTACTAACATTACTCCAACAGAAATCACCAAGGGCCCTTTCTAAATAACATTTCTAGAAATCATTATTCATAAACCAGGAAAAAAAAGAAAATTGGCCCACAAATATGATGAATTTTCGTTATAGGATTGTTCACAAATTATCATCTTATATGTTTGATCATTTATTATACTTTACTCTCTAATTTTAAAAGAACATTTTCCAATTTTTAATTATTAAACATTTAAAGTCGGATGGGAAACTTTCGCTCGAAGCCGAAATCTAAAAATTTAAATTTTATATACCGATTGTTTTGTATGTTTTTTTTTTCAAATTATTTTTTAATGTCACATCCATAAGTAATTTATAACACGATTACCACGGAATTGGACAAAATTAAAAACACAGATTTTTTATTAAATGGCCCAGACGTTTCGTCAATTTATTTTGACTTCCTCAGTGCCCCATTATATCACTCTTTGTCAAAATGAGCCACTGAGGAATTCAAAATAAATTGACGAAACCTCTGGACTCATTTAATTTTGTCCAATTCCCTGCAATTCCTGTTACATTTTTTCAATAAAATATTTATTTATTTATTTGTTATATTTTACATAAGTTAAATTGAGGAAACGTCTGGCCCATGTAATCTGTCATAGAAATTCGTCTCTTGTTGGGATTTTTCATAGAGTGTGCATAAAAATTAGGAAAAATTTGCTGAGTGGTCAGAGTATTGAATTCACTCATAAATTTACAAAAAAAATTTGCTAGAAATGTTTGGAAAGCGAAGAAAAATAATTTTCAAATATGATTTTTTCTGCCTATCTCTATTTCTGTGTCTCTGTCTGAATTAAAATATCCACGATAACCCAAGAACGGAAGAATATCGAAGAAAATTTGTTCTGGTGGCCAAATATTTATATTTCCTAATCGAAGAAATTAGATTTTGAGCTTTTAGCACTTTCAATTTAAAAATAGGAAAATTCGAATGAAGAGCTCTGGATGGGTTAAAATTTGACAGAATCGTTTGTATTGACAAAAGCTGTTGTTTGTATCAAGTTTCAGATTTCTAGCTCAAAATTCCGCTGAAAAAAAGTTACTATAATATAAATCACTAAAAATTGAGGAGAACGTTCAGTCTTAAAAGTTTTCATTTTTTCCTCGGATTTTTATTTGTTTTATTCTTGGCAGATTTTTTATATTTTATAAAAACTGAGATCAAAAAGTGTGCAAAATGCGAATTCACTTATTGATGTGGACCAAATTTTTTTGAATTAATAACTTTTATAATTTCGTCATATTCACTCAAGCCTCGTAGCTCATACAATCCAAGGTCTAGGATGATTTTTTTTTTACAGTTGATATTACAAAATAAAGTAGATCTTTAAATAAAAAAAATATTTTGTTTTAGTTGTTTATAATATTTGGAGTAAAGGGCGGCCCGACTCCTAGGGTTCACTCCACCTAACACGCTAAATTGCGTTGTTTTTTGTTTGTTTGTTTTTCTTCTATTTTAAGTTAATTTATGTTAAAACTATATCATTTATTATCTTTTTAACCTACTTCAAAAAGGAGGAGGTTCTCAATTCGACTGAATTTTTTTGTGTATATGTTACCTGATTTCTTCGCCAATTGTGAACCGATTTTGAGGATTTTTTTTCATTGTGCTCAGTATAGTTTCCGATTGGTACCATATAAATTTCATTGGTATTGGACCTTTTTTGTTATGTATGTTCACTTGTTCACCATAACTTCTTTGTTTATGAACTGATTTTAATGATTCTTTCTGCGTTTGGATCAGTATAGCTCCAAGGTAGTCAAGATACCTAACTATTTATTTATTTATTCATTTTATGTATGTTCAGCGAGAACTTTTTGCCACGTGGACCGATTTCGATGATTATTTTTTTATCGGAAGGGTGACACCTTAGGGGTGGATCCATATTAATTTGGACAAGTTCTGATGATATGATCAATGACAAAATAACAGAAATGTCCAATTCTTATGAGCAAATAATCGAAATTATAATATATAAATCTTTTATTTAAAACTCGCTTTTCTGATTCATTCGCCCGACGCTTTCTCTTACGAGATGCCTGCAAGGTATTATTTTAAGTCACTATTGTTAACATCACTAAAAGAGAAAAATAAAAATTATTTTTAAGAAAAAAAGCCGACGTCAAAAAAATTAAATGCAACAAATAAAATAATAATAACTCAAAAATTCAAATAAAATGCACTAAAAGGTATGAAATAATTATCTAATTTAGTTACAACTAAACGATGAAATTTTCAATGAAATCACTTTTTGAAGTCGGTGCCAAACAAACTATATAAGCGAGCTTACGCGATGCTGTCTTCATTACCCGCCAAACGTACTAAGTCCGATCCGTCGAGTACGATTCATAAAATGTATATGTTTGGCTAATAAATTTAAAGTTGAATTATATAGTTTTATCTTTCATATTTAATTTTAATAATGAATTAATTTGAAGATTAAAGAAGAATGGGAATATGATAAATTAAAATTTATATTTTCAACAAATTCACAAATAAAAGCAGAAAATTGTTATTATTTTAGTTTAATATATTTTTTTGTTAGACGAGGGAAATTCCGATTACCTATCCTTTAAGGGGGCCTACCTATCGTTCGGGACTGTTTATCATTTTTATAAGAAAATTCTCAAATTTTTACCATCGAATCATTGGTGTATTAAATATTTAATCCCAAAATTTGAGTTGATCGTCTGCCCCATTACTGAGAAATAAATTATTGAAAATTATCCTTTTAACATGGAAGTAAATGAACCGAGCATTTAAAAGAGCTATAACTTCTATACAAATTATACCATTTTCAACAGATTTATACAGATCAATAATTAAACATTTAAGAATCGATTGATACATTTTTCAATAGATTTGACAGTCTAGTTAATTAGTTATTCATAAATATAAAAAAAGTTATTTGTAGCCAACAGAATATAACAAAAGCACTAGTAGAATTCCAACTCTATTTCTTGAAATCATTTTTTTTTGTTAAATAAATGGTTTTATAATGAGAATATTCTTTTTATTAATATTATCAAAACAAAGATTTGTATTCGAAATTAACCTCATTATTAACAATTTTTTTATTAAAAAATTTATTAGCCAGAAGTTGTCACTCTGTAGAAATACAAAAGATTTGTTCGTAGATCAACCAGATAGAACTGCTATCCCGAACCTCCTTAAAGACGAATGAAGAAAGCATTATCACTGTCACACTTCGTTATTGGCTATTTATATACCAAATACAAACGTATTTTCAAGGACACCATTTTATAATTTAGTCGACGGAGTGAAGCAATCGCGGTATTCCCATTACGCTTACTATTCTGTAATTTGATGAATTTTCTACATAATTAGTCGTAAATTATCAAATATATTCTCCAATTTCTCGTTTTTCTGATTAAACCAAAAAATCCCCACAGAAAAAAATAAATAAAATGCATGTTTAATAATTCTACTTTCTACTAATTTAAAAAATTTAATAAAATATATATATAAGGTAATAGAGACCTTCATATAATCCATAAGCAACTTGACCTATTAACGACATTTCTTATCTTAGCTCTAGTCAACTACAATTAATCAGCTGCAGGTATCATAGATCATAGAAGATTTTTTTAGCTCTAGATAGTCATTTATATTTATAATATAATCTTTTTCTAATTTTTATTATATTAGAGAATAAAAAAAATTCAAATAGACCCTGGTTATTAAATGTATAGAATAAATGGGATTAATTTACGACTTCATAATTAGTCTAACAGAGACCATGTACAAAAATTTAATTTTTACCACCTTAAATGATTTTTTTCTGAATAAATAATTATAATACCAGTGGCGTAGTTAGGGAGTTTTCCTAAGGGGGGGGGGCACCAGGCCAGCTGATTAGCCACCACAAGGTTTCAATTTTTGTAATCCAATTAGAGATCAACTAACTTTTTTCTAGAATTGACAAATTTTGGAAGTAACGAAATAATTTAAGGAGGTTCTTTCGCGACAATCCGCACAAAAAGTTTTAGCCTCGTAACCACCCTATAAATATGAACGGAACTAAAATTTTAGGGTATTTTTTTAACGTGACTGTCCACTCACACTACGAAATCTCTATATAGATACACACATACTAGCCGGATCGTTTCCAAGCCATTGTGCTTATATCCCCTCCACTAAAAATAATCGCCCAAATAGGTTTTTTGTTTATCAAAACTACGTGGTAAATAATTTCAATTTTTTTTTAAGTTACTCCGAATATATTATTCTAACAAATATTAGTTTTTCATCAAGATGGTGAAAGTCCTTCAATGAAAAAAAATAAAATAATGATCAAATCCCCACCCTTTCCCTATCTACCCTATGTTAAAAATGTCATTTTTAATTGCAATTATTTCATGTTTGGTGTGGTAAATCGTCTTCAAATTTTAACAGTATGTGTATTATGCTTTTAATGACTTATATTCCAAGTTTCAAAAACTTCTTGAATTTTTACATTTGTGAAAGAACTACCTTAATGAGAAATAATGCCTCGTAATAATGGAGCTTAGATTTTTCTAGGGAGGGCAATGAGTTTTTTAAGGGAGCACTGCCTCCCTCTAACTACGCCCATGTATAAAACAGATAGCCTATAACAATATTTATATTTATATATGCTATCACAAAGATTAATTTAAAAATATAGGTAATTATATTTGGCAAGTATTTTTGTCAGTTTCATTTCAGCGTTTATTTCAAACTGGGTCGTTGATTGCTGTTCGGGTGCTTATGTACCACGTGCATTTTTTTGAATTATAAAGATTCAAGCTCACAAGAACAAGTTGGAATTTATGAATAAAAAATAAAATATTCAGGGTTGGCTTTTTTTTAATGATAGGAATGGGAGAAGGTTTTTACACCAAGAAGGTGCAATACTTGTGAGTCAGAATTTGCTTTCTCTTGTTGAAAATAAAAAGAAGAAATTTCAGGAGTTTAGAAGGAGTCGAAGATATCTAAGATGATACATACACATCTTGAATATGTATTTCAAAAGGAGTCCAGTCATAGGGATAATGGTGTTGGAGATTGAGATTATTCGATGAATTCATCGTGTTGTGTCCTCAAATAAGTGTTAAATGTTTGAAAGTCAGGTGTTTCACTTAAATGAGGCTTTGAATCGGATTCAAGACATTTACCATATAGAAGGTTTGAAGGTACGAATATTGTATGGGATTCCGTAGAGAAATTAGAAGTTGGGATTGAATAGAATTTTCGACAGGTGATAAGGATAAATCAATAAGCTGAATGAGATAGTATCTCTCTAGATATCGCACTCCCAATATATTTTGCATTGAAAACGACAAATTTTCATAATATAGCTTACGTGTAAGATTAAAATTTCATGTATTTGTTGTTTTATTTTATCTATATGAAAAGTTGAAATCTTTTATGTTCATATGATTATTATAATGAGTGATTATCATTTAACGGGTATTATTATAATGTATTGGGGTCATCTAATCTTGCAATTATAATATCAAGACCTATTTCAATCATTATTTCCATTCAACAATGTTCGTATTTTTACTTTCACATTTCTATTCATAGAATATAATGTGGAAGTATTGCGATGCCCTTTCTGGGTCCTGACTCTGAGAGCTTGTATCTCAGAGATGAAAAAAGTTAATTTCATTTTGTAACTCCTAGATAGAAGGAATCGGCTTTAATAGTTGCAAACCGGATTTTTTTTTTTTTTTTAATGCAATCGAATGCAAGAAGGGGTGCACCAGTAAAGATGCAGCCCCTATGGATCTCGGAAGACCCTTGCATTACCGAAGAGAAGGGAAAGTTGATTAAGTGAGAGGGTGTAGACGTAGGTGTCTATGCACTCCGGTTTTGAAGGTTTGAAGATTATAGGTGCTGGGAAAGATAGAGGCTGGGAGAGAGTTCCAGTTCCTTGAAGTCATGGGGATATATGTATTCGCGAATGAAGTGGTCCGGCACTTTTCTAATTTGACCGCGAGAGAGTGTTGGGAGTCGGCAAAACGCGTGCTACGTGCAAAGTATGCTTTGGGGGGAATTATTGATTTTATCTCATCAGAGCACCTGCCGTGGTAGTATCTATAGAAAAGGGAAAGGGCAGAGACATTTCTTCGATGAGCCAGCGAGTCGAGGGAGTCGGTGAGGGTAGAATCGTCAATTAGCCTGACTGCTCGTTTCTGAATTGCATCCAGGGTAGCAAGAGAATATTTTGATGCTCCTCTCCATAGATGAGAGCCGTATTCGAGACAGGGGCGGATTTGGGCCTTGTAGATGGTGAGAAGTTGTGGGGGTTTGTAAAATCGCTTGGACCTGAATAAGAAGCCAATCTTCCTTGCTGCAGATTTCGCCACAGAGGAGATGTGTTCATTCCAAGACAGGTCAGATTTAGGACATCAAACCAGAAATTGGGGTCCCCGGGGGCCAAAAAGGGGCCAAAAATCCATTGGCCAGTGCGTATGTACGTTGTACGAATGTACGTATGTATGTACCCTCCTGCGTTT
>JALMQS010000048.1:420787-473609 GCA_024734495.1 Forficula auricularia | reverse complement strand
TGCACAAAGAACTGCCTAGTGACCCATGCCTTCGGTTTGCCCTCCAGGGGGCGTGCCCTCTGGCCATCAATAGGGCCGCCAAAGGCGGGCCTAGCAGCTAGTATATATATATATATATATATATATATATATATATATATTTTACATGATAATGATAAAGAAAATTATTAAATAGATATCTATAAAATTAAGAAAATAAAACTTATTATTGGATTTACTGTGCTAATATCTAATCTATTTCTCTGATATAAGCATAGACAATTTATCAGTGAAAACGCACGTTTACAGCCTGCATTGTGACTAGAATAAGAAAATACGTAACTGTACAAGCCAAAAACTTCGTTTTTTTGCCCCAAATATTTAACTTTTTCAAATATGCCCATCCATTTTTCTACGCAGCTCTCAGATTTTCATGTATCTTCTTTGTTAGCAGCAATTTCACTCCTTATGATATCTAATATGGCAGAATTGGTTGTAGAATAGATCTTCACCGAGGGAAATTGCAATCATTCCATTCAGGCACTTCTTCTAACAACATCAATTGCAGAAACCAAAATAGGTTAAATCGTTCAATCCATCTGAGAAAGTCAATCTTTTCTTTCATTTAAACTTAACCGGGACAATTAACTGCCCCGAAATAATTTGTCGAGACACCGGGACAAATTCGGGAAGACCGGGACGTATGGACACCTTAGTTGCAACCGAAACCAGAAATAATATAATAGTATAACGTCAGATGTCTGATTTGTCACTTTTCTTTCATTTGAAAATGTGCAGATGGTATTTTCAAAAAAAAAAACTTTGAAAATGGTATTTTTCCCAACATAAATATACACATTTTTAAAAACTTTAAATTTGTAGCGAAATGCTATTTGAGATGAACGCATGATGTCGCTAATACAAGCCATGAACTTCACCCATGGATTGTAAATTTCAGTCTAGCCCTATACCATACTAGGCTAATGATAGCAACGCTTCCCATCTCTTTCTATAGGATTCCCTAAACTCTCTTCTCGTCCTCATCCCATTACACTTCATCCAACCCCTTTGGGCTCTTTTCAGAGTCCACAACACCAACTCACAATCAAGCAGGTCTCGCCTTAGGGCCCAGACTCAGTGGAGAGTGTTTTCTACTCTGGCCAGCAAGCATACAAACGCTCACTGCCACACGCACCACCCTGCCGAACATTCTCCACTGGGTCCACACTCTTAAGTCCTAAACAACTAACACGCGCACCGCTCACCACAGGACCACGATACACATTTCTTCAAACTTAACTACTCTTTTTCGGTTCGGAAACAAAATACCATTTTGTATACTTTTTTATTAATTTTAAAGTTCCAACTACTCATTTTTAATAAGTATAAAAATGTATTAGCCGATAAATTTATAAAACTGCATTTTACTTTAATAATAAAAAAACTATCTTTTTATTTGATCAAAATTGATTTTAAGTTACGCATTTTCTTAATTAATTAATTTTCATTTCATTCTTGAGAAAGAAATCTGGAGGAGAAAAAGAATTAATTAATATTAGCTCAGACGAAGATGAAAAAGAACGACCACCCAGGCCAGTTGCGCCACCTCCTACAATTACAGTTGGGCATCTCTCTGATATAACAGTAACCCCGTCAAGTGCAGCAATATCTGGTTTAAGTAGAAAAAGAAAAAATGGAGAACCTTTTCTAATGAGAGTTAAAAAGCGCGAAAAACAATGCCAGGGTAATTTATTTTTCAAAATAAACTTGAATTTTTTTATTACATTTTTTTAAAATAAGAAAAGAATAAAATTTGTATAATTTGATATTTATTTTTTCACTTTTCAGCTCCTAAAGCATCATTTGATAATTTCGCTGGACTGAATGATGCGATTATAAAAAATGTTCTCGAACTTGCATACCAAGTAATAATTCCAGATGTCATTGAACAATTGGGAACGTTACCTCCTCCAGGGTTCCTGATTTATGGGCCTCATGGTTCAGGTATTATTATTAAATATTACTATTTTCAAAATTTTTGTGCCAAAAGACATACATTAAATAAATAAATAATATAAATGGATATTGTGGATATTTAACCCTTTGAAAAACTAGTTTCTTAATAATTTTTCATTTTTCATTCTTTGTAGGAAAAACCTTTTTTGTTCGATGTCTCGCTGGTGAATTACAATTACCATTGATTACTGCAAGTGAATTAATTGGCGGAATTTCTGGCGAATCAGAAAGGCGAATTCGCAATTTATTTGATGAAGCTGAAGCTAACGCACCATGTATACTTTTTCTTGATGATCTTGATTCTCTGGCAGCTCCTAAAGAGCAATCACAACGAGAAATGAGTCGCCGGATTGTGACACAATTAAAAAAATGTATCGATGAATTAGGTAAATTATGAAATTTTATACTAATTTATCTGGTAGGATTTAAATTCTAATTATTTTAAATAGCTTAAGCAATAAATCATAAAAATGCTCATTAAAATGTTACTTAATGTGCTAATAAAAATGAATATTGTTATTTATGAAAACAATCATAAAATGCTTATCAAAAATTTAACTTCGGGAGAAATTCTTCCTTTATCACTGATAAAATTGACAAAATGCACTTTCATTATAAAATAATAATAATAATAATAATGCTGTCAGCATAGGACACAAGACCATGAAGCAACTCACCACCAAGAAATTTATAGATAGGGTTAACTTTGCTGAAAACTAAACTATCCGGCAAGAGTCTATTAGTTTTAAAGTAATCAATTCATGGGCAATTTCAACACTCATGTACACGTTCGGGATAATTCGCTGGACAAAAACAGATTTAGATGTTCTTGATAGAAAAATAAGAGTAAACTTCACTAATGTGAGAGCCAATCATCCTGTAACCAAAATAAATTTGGCGCGGTTATGCTCCGGGAGCCTAGTGTCTAAAGAGAGCTCTCTACTCGAAAGGAAGACAGCAATGAAGACGTTGAGCTTTTAGAATAGGCATCGTGCAAAGATGGTCAAGGGAAGTGGAGTGAACTTGCCCTGTTTATTTTTTGTTTATCTGTTTTCGTTGTTTTTATTTATCGATTATCGTTCCGTGTGATTAAATGCCGATGTTGTTTTGAAGAGACAACAACAGAATCAAGAATAATTCTTTGTATATCTTATATTTTAAATATCAATAAATATTTAATTTGATTTATTTAGAGCAATGGCTCTTTGCCGAATATTCTAAGTACAAAATATTGTTTCGATAATATCATTATTTGTTGTTTGACTTTAAATTATATAACTTAATTTGATTAATAAAATTCAAGTTTGTTTAACCGCATTGTTATACACCAACACAAGATCCCGATTAAATAATTATACTATTTTTAATAACAAACATTTTATTTTATTTATTTTTGCTATCAAGAGCATATTGATAATTGCTGAATTTTCAAACAGTACAATCCTAAATCTGCAATTGAACGATTTGTGCATGATAGAGAGTATGGGGGCAGAGGACTTATTTACCTGCGACAGCTGCACAGGAAACAGATTATAAATCTTCGAGATTATTTTTTGCGCAAAAAAACAACATCGAGTGCACGCAGCAATAGTCCGGACTGATGTTAATCTTACTCCTGTGAATCTCGGAGGGGATATTGGTGGGGTTGAGCAGCTCGGCACGCAGGAGGATCTTGAGAACATCTGGAGGCGGAAGGTGTTGCATGGGATGCATTCTCATGACTTGGGCCAAGACCATGTTGACAGAAAAGCGTCAAACTATTGACTAACTCATGGAGATCTGTTCCTGGAGACTTCGTGATCGCAATCCAAGACCAGGTAATAGCCACAAAAAATTACCTTAAATACATCATTAAGGGACCGAATGTGTGGTGGTATGTCCTAAACCATTCAACATGTAACTTCGGCCTGCCGAGTCCTCGCCAGTACGGATTATACTCTTAGGCACAATCAGATGGCAAAAGTTATCCATCAAGAACTTGCTCTTCACCATGAACTAATAAACACCGAGTTCCTTACTTTGAGAATACTCCGGAAAGTGTTATTGAAAATAAGGGTTGTAGACTATATTGGGACCGATCCGTGTTGACAGACAGGACTATACTTGCAAATAGACCTGATATTGTACTCACTATAAAGAATAGCAAAATCACATACCTTATTGACATCACCATTCCAAATACGCATAATCTCAATCATGCATCATACCTCCCTTTCCTATAATAATTTATTTTGTGAGCTCCGAGAATGTAGCCTCCCTCCCAGTGTCTGTGCCAATACCCATGATTGTTTCTAATAGAAGCTCTTTCATTCAAGGGCCAAAATGTTTGTATTCCCAAATCGAAGAATTGATTAGATTTTTCGTATTCTAACATCAAAAAATGCAGAATATAAAAAATAAATCGTATTGTTATTTAGGTAGCTATTGAACATTTGTAGCTAATGAACTCAAATTTAGCTCACGAATTTTTTTTATTAATAAACTGGACCTCTATGCCAATTTAGAACTTTTAAGCTCAAACTCCTCGCTGACAAAATAATTGCCAAATCACTAAAAAATGCATCAGTCTTGAAAAAGTAAGAAATTTTTCCCTTGATTTATTTTATAAATATAAAAATATATAGTTTTTTAAGGTATTAATATTATGTCTCTTTTTCTCATATTCTTTTCTTATTTTTAAACTTTATTTACAAAAGTAAAGATTTGAGCATCTTATTTTTGATAATAGTTGGAATGTTTTTCAAAAATATGCTCTTTTTTTCATTTTAAGCTAAATTTTTTAATTTCCGTTATATATTAATGGACTGAAGAATTTCTATGCTTATATCAAATATTGCGATTCAGAGAGAGGTTTTTGTCTCGAGGGTGTGAGCTGACTGCCCGGAAAGCATGTTAGTTCTCAGGTTCGACTCCTGGGGGGATGAATCCCCTCTGATATCGCAATTTAATAATATTTCTATTAATATCTTAGAATCTGTCCTAAAAATTAAATTCTTTCTCTTTTTATTTACAAAGATTTTTTTTTTTATTTTACATGTATACTAACAATAGGGTTAATTTTTAGGTCCTGGAGTTGTTGTTGCTGGAGCGGCATGTCATGCAGACTCAATTGATGCTGGGCTACGTCGACCAGGACGTCTTGCTTTAGAAGTCTCACTCGGAATGCCTAATCGCGATCAACGAGAAGAAATTTTAAAAGTTGTATTTCAGGGATATAAACTGGATCCTGAAATAAAACTATCTAAAATTGCTGAACTAACTCCTGGATTTGTAGCTTGTGACTTGCAGGTTTTTATTTTTTATAAATGCTTGACTATTTTACCCTATCTCGTAAAATGTTCCCTTTTCTTTTTATGTTAAATGTTCCTAGAACTAGAGTACTAAAATGTAATTTATTTCAACAATTCTCTATTGACTACTTTTCGAACGATCTAATAGAATACGAAACATGGAAAATAATCACAAGGTTGGGATTTCTTCGATCTCTGGTTTAAAATATGAAAAAACAACAACTGTAAAATTTTAAAGCGATTAAAGAATATTGATTAGCCCGTGCCACCGAGCAAATGAACTTTATATGTAATATATATCACTTATTATGGTTACAAAATAAATTTCAAAATAATTCTTCTTGATTCATTTCTGATTTACAAACCTTAATCATTTCTGGACCCTAATCATTTTTGGCCTTAGGCAAATGCCTAGTTCGCCTAGTGGTTAATCCAGGCCCGCATGGAGAGTAATAATAATAATTAATATTTATGATTAGACAATTACAAATAATAAATTAGTTTTTCTATTTTTCATAAAGTATCTACTTTATTTGTATGTCTAAAGTAGATATATTTAATGTTTTTTACGTCGAAAAATGAATTGTAACAAAATATTGAGAAATACTTATAATGTAACTTCACATATAAAATTCAAGTGTTCTTATATAAGTTTTAATATTCTTCATATTTTAAACTAAATTGGGGGCGGGGGGTCGAAGAATTTCCATCCTTAACAAATCAACGACTACTCTAATATATTAAAAGAAATTTGTTTTTGAAGTATTTTTTTTTTTTATTAGAAACTTAGATTACTTATTTCGTTTCGTAGTTAGCGTTCCAGTTGTATAAAACTTATTGTTTCAATTTTTATTTCATATATTTATTTAAAATTATATCTACACATTTTCTTATTGAATAACATAAATAATTTATATTGAACATGTTTTACATTTTTATTTTAGTCTTTGGCTTATGAAAGTTGTAAGTCTACCTTTTATCGTGCATTTGGGGATCGATGTTTAAAAAAAGAAGGTAAAAATTATCATTGTTTATCGGCAGAAAAATTCAAAGAATCTGTTAAACCCGAAGAAATTGATTCTCTCTACATAACTCAGAAAGACATTGAATCCTCTTTAAATCTTATCCAGCCATCTGGTCTACGAGAAGGGTAACTATAGCTTATTTATTTCTTTATTCTATTCCAATATTGAAAAACATATTTATCCAACCAGGTCGTGTGGATGACGGGCTTCTGTATAGGCTGATTCGAAGCCTTCCCCTAAATCTGTGTTGTACTTTGTCTTGTTATTGTGGGTCTTAAGAGAGTTGGATGGGTAAGGAGAGTGTATTGCTTAGAGCGATCGCGATATCTTGGTGCTGCTAAACGTAGGGCAGTGGTTCCCAACCTGGGGGCGATTTGGGTTATCAGGGGGCAATAAATAAGTGGGGGGCGATGAGTATTCAAAGGGGGAATCATTAAAATAGTATTGTACAGTAGAACCTCAGTAGAAACTTTTGTTTTACCGGCTACCAAAAAAATTGTTTAAATCATGCTAGGCGAGGGTCCTAGTAAAAAGATAAGTCAATCGGTTCCTTTGTGCAACCATACTGTTTCCAGGCGAATTGGCGAAATGGCCACGGACTTTGAATCCAAACTCACCAATTTGTTGAAAAAAAGTAAATTTGCATTGCAGATTGATGAATCAACTGTGATTGATAACAAAGCAATTTTATTAGCTTATTTGAGGTTTATCAATTAACAAAAGGAAATTATCGACGAAATGTTGTTTGCTAAAACTTTGATCACTGATACGAAGGGATCGTCGATTTTTAAAGTGGTGCAAGATTATTTTGATTAAAAAGAGATTCTCCTAACAAACGTTGTTGTTTTTTAAATGTACGTCTAAGATCTTAGATAATTATTTCACTTTGTTCTTAAAAAAAAAAATTGTAAAAAATGTACATTTTAATTTTTTTTCTATTTTATTTAAGAGTGACTGGATAAAACTGCTTTGATTGTTTTTATATATGGTAATAAAATTGTTTAAAATAATAAAACTGCTTTATTATTTACACTTTACTTCAAATTAAAATTAGGCATACAATCAAAATGTAAAGGGGGCGATAGGTATTAGTCAACCTCCAGAAAGGGGAGATGGGCCACAAAAGGTTGGGAATCACTGACGTAGGGTATTCCACACGACAGATATGAACCGTAGATGACTATTCCAGTAAAGAAGCAGTTAGCGTGGATAGCGATAGCGACTTGTGATGGTGACAAGAAATTTAATTGTTTTATTTTTTTATTGCTTAAAATTTAAATTTTCTTTTTTTTATATTTACAAAATTATTTACAATATTCTTATGTAGACTTTGGCAAATATCATTTTCAATAGCAATTAATGCTAAATTGACAAGCCTTGACTCTAACATACTTGTTCTTAAATATGTTTTAAGCCCGCTGCACACTCTACCTGTTTTTGGGATGGGAGCTCTCTGTTTGCAATTTGGAGGCCTGTCAGTAGCGAAATGACCCCACTGCTGGTTGTCTTTCTGGCTAGCTTGCTTGATTTAAAAGATAAGAGATGTTCTATTTTTCGGCTTGGTTCTGGGAAGCCATCTGCTAGCAGCAAGCAGACAAAAAATTATTAAAACAAGCCTCGTGTGCATCGGCCTTTAATTAACTTCAGTTTCGAAAATAAACGCTCTCCGCTTGCTAACAGAGATAGTCAATAATATTTTGTATTGAAAATACCCATTTCCAATATATTTGGTATTTTATATCGAAAATACATGTTTTCAGTTATTTTGTATCGAAAATACACGTTTTGATGTATTTTGCCCATCTCTGGTTACGGCTCTACGTCTGATTCTAAACTTGGCAATCAAGAAAAGTGTATTTTGTATGAAAACAATTCAGCGGCCCCTGCATCCGATGAAGCCATTGCAGGTCCGCTTCTGCCGGTCCCGGTTATTAATTATATGTGATTTATATCAAACCTTCAAATTAAACAACTCACTTTTTCATTTCTTTTTCATTATCTTGTAAATTCATTTATTAAATATTCTATAACTATTTTTTACTTGAATTCTCCATCATAGCAATTCTTAAATGTAAAATATTATAGACAACTTTTTCAAAAATTATATGATAATTAGTGTTTGAATAAAGTCAAGGTAGCAACAAGTAATATTTATTCTTGATTCATTAAACTAATAAATTTTAATATTTTTTTTTTTAGATTTACAACAGTCCCTGATGTTACTTGGGACGATATCGGATCTCTTGGGGCTATTCGCAATACGATTCATCACCAAATTATAGAACCTATCAGAAATCCAATACTCTATGCTCATATGGGACTATCAACTCCAGGTGGACTTCTCTTGTGCGGACCTCCTGGATGTGGGAAAACATTATTAGCCAAGGCTGTTGCTAATCAATCAGGACTAAATTTTATTTCTGTAAAAGGACCGGAATTACTTAATATGTATCTTGGAGAATCGGAAAAAGCGGTTCGTCAAGTTTTCGAAAGAGCAAGAAATTCTTCTCCTTGTGTTATTTTCTTTGATGAAATTGATGCATTATGTCCTATTCGAGGAAACTCAAGTCATGATGCTTCAACACGACTTGTTACAACAATGTTAACTGAAATGGATGGTCTCGTGGCCCGAAAAGACGTTTTTGTACTTGCTGCTACCAATCGACCTGAACTGGTGGACCCAGCTATCTTAAGACCAGGAAGATTAGATAAAACTATATTTGTAGGCTTACCCAAAGCGGAAGATCGAGCAGATATTTTAAAAGCTCTTACCAGGAAGAAACCACCCCTCGAATCCGATGTAGATTTGGTTGAAATCGCTCAAGATTCACGTACTGAAGGTTATTCAGGTGCAGATTTAGCAGCTTTGGTAAAGGAGGCTGCATCTAACGCACTTACAGATTTATTTACTGAACACGGTTATCAAATTTTTAAAGAGGATCTACCTAAAGTTAAAAAAGAGCATTTTTATCGAGCTTTTGGTAAGATCAAACCATCAGTAAGTGAAAAAAGTATAAAATATTTTGAAAAAATGGAGCAAAGCTTCGGAACTAATTTATGTGATGCACCACTATTCAAAGAAACACAAGTAGATAGCGATATTTCAAAGAAGTTAGAAAATGAACCATGCGAATCAAATGAAAATGAAAAAAAAGAAGAGGAAAGTTCTGAGCCAAAAGAAGATATTAAAGATGATATAGAAGAAAAAATGGATACAAATGATTAGTTATTTAAATTTTATTTTCGAATTTTAAAAATGTATTTATTTTAAATCTAAAGAATAATTATTGTTATTCTATTCTATACTTAATTTAATCAATTTTAAATTACGTTTATAAATAAACTATATTCCGAAGATCATGGTTTCGAACACCGGCTGATCCTTTTGTCTATAATAAAAAAATATTTTCTTTGTTCACAAATTTAATTTATGAATAAATTTCATGTTAAATATAGTTACTGAATATCATTTTTATTATAATCAAAAGAAAAAAATGAAATTTTTCTTTTTATTAACACAGGTCTGCGATGAAAAGATTCATTTAATAATGGTATGTGATTTTATAGATTTTCTTTTTTGCTTATAACATCTTATTTTTTCACAAAGCAAAAATTGAGCCGTTCACTGCACAAATCGGTTAACTCTATAAAACAAAAAGTGGTGAAATGCAATTAAATAATATACATTATTTATTATTCAATGGATAAAAAAATGTTGTCGTTTAATGGTGTTAATCCTTATTATTTGGGAAATTTATTATAAATATAAAAAGCTATTAAGAAACGAATTTACTTTATATATATATATATAACCACTGCTAAAGCTGCAGCCGCAAGCTTGGTCTCCTATTTAGGTCTAGACGCTATTATACTCCCACTCAACTTCTTACACTGTATAAGGCTCAAATTCGTCCCGGTCTCGAATATGGCTCTCATCTGTGGAGGGGGGACTCCAAGCATTCTCTTGCCACACTGGATGCGATTCAGAAGCGAGCAATTAAACTAATAGGAGACCCGGCCCTAAGCAACTCACTCGACTCCCTGGCTCACCGAAGAACCGTTTCTGCCCTTTCCCTGTACTACAGATACTATCATGGTGTTTGTTCAGTCGAGCTGAAATCAATTATCCCCCCTAAAGCCCTCTTTACTAGAAATACGCGGTTTTCGAACGCTCAGCACCCCTTCGCTGTCAAATTGGATAAAAATCAAACAAGCGCTTTCGTCAACTCTTTTATCCCTATGACCCGCAGAGACTGGAACTCGCTCCCTGCCACCATCTTTCCCTCGACTTATAACCTTCAGCTCTTTAAGACCCTTATCCACAGATATCTTCGACCGCTGCCCAGCCCATAAAATTCCCTCTTTTTCTTTTCACGATTGAGGGGCCAATCCAATAGGGGATGCACCTTTTGGTGTAACTCCTCTCATCGTTTTCATTAAAAAAAATATAGGGACGAATCTAAAGATTTTAGTAGAAACTATTTTTACATTGCATATCAGAGGGCTTTGTCCCCTCATGAATCGAACCCTGATATGCAATGTAAAAATGATTTCTACTAAAATCTTTGATTCGTTTCTTAATACTACTGTCCTCGCTGATTTTTGAAAAATTCCATCTTTTTTCAAAAAAAAAAAAAAAACTCAAAAAAGATGCTTAAATCATTGCATTAATTATAAAAAGCTATAATTTAACCAAGTGCTTTGACTCTTAAATTTAAGATATTACAAAAAGTGGAGTTAATCGATTTGTGCAGTGAACGGCTCAATTATTTATAGTACATTTATATAATTTTGGTCTGTTGGATTTTATTTTGAATTTTTTATTATATCATATCGTCGGCTTAGAGTGTAAAGCTGCTAACTCCATTCTTTATCATATATGACATATTAATACCGTTCGAAAGGAAAAGAAATGCAGCATCGTCCAAGTAAAATTGCTATTTAAAATTACGATCGTAAGTTGTAGAAAAAAAATGTGAAAAATAGTTTTTTTCCATAACAACAATATTAAATTTTGTTTGTTTTTTCTCTCTCTTGTAAAAATTTCCTTGTTGTGAGTTAGCAGGTTTACACTCTCAGGCGACGATATCTTCCTTATCGGGTCATTGAAGAATTAAAAAAAGAAAATACTAAAATCTTATTTTTTGAATAAGTTATGAGGGTTTGAAGAGTGAGAACAAATTGGCAATTTCAAAATATACTAAAAAATTGTGATATTATAAAAAATTTTTAGATACCAATTATTTCTCTATTTCATTAGGAATCAGAATATTAATTATTAAAACGAATGTTTTTTCAAATGTAATATTTAGCAGATGTTTGATTTAATTTTAATCGGCTACATTTATGTTTTAAAAAATCAAAATCTAAGCAACTATTCTATTTTAATTTTTAAAACAATTGTAGACATTTTTAGAAAGAATAACAACGATCTCTGATTTATTTTAAACAAATTTATTTTTATCTATTTTATTTATTCCTAAGTTCAGGTCTGGCTTAAGAGGATTACACGCCCGTCCCATATAGATCTATCCCCACTGCTTGCTATCAGCGTCTTTTCTCTCTACCATTACTGATTGTGATTTCCTCATTCGTGTAAAAACGTTCCTCGGACACTATGTCACCCTATCTTTCGAAACACCAAAAAATCGGTATAGCTCTTAACTTATTGTTATTCTGAAAAAAGTCTCTGATCAAAGAAGTGGTTTTGAGGCATTCCACATATTTTCAAGCCTCTTCTTCAAAACACTAAATGTTGCTTATTATTATCATTTCCTTCCATAATTTGTATTAATTTGAAAGTTTATAATAGGAAAATAAAAACTTGTCCTTATTTTCCTATTATAAACTTTCAAACTAAATGTTGCTTTAGGTTGATTTTTATTTTTTATTTTCAAGTAGTACCTACACTTTAATTGAAAAGTTTTTGTTTTGCCTGGAGTAGCAGAGTTGTTGATTCACAAAGAGAAACAAAGAGGTTGTCCTCTGCTTGATGCAAATAAACATACACACATATATATCGAAATTATATATCTGTATATATATTATTTATTTGTTTGAGATTATAGTTTCGAAGGCTTGGCCCTCATCATCAGTATTTTTAATTATAAATATTATTTTGCATTAGATCAGTATCGCGTGGATATTGAAAAAAAATTTTTTTGAAAAAGTTTAAGATAAATATATGGATGTGTAGTGTGTACCCAAAAAATGTTTTTAATTCTACCTGACTATTCAGCTGGGAAAGAAGGAAAACACATTTTCAAATTTTTTTTTTCAATATCCACGCGATATTGATCTAATGAAAAATAATATTTATAATTAAAAATACTGATGATGAGGGCCAAGCCTTCGAAACTATAGTCTCAAACAAATAAATAATATATATACAGATATATAATTTCGATATATATGTGTGTATGTTTATTTGCATCAAGCAGAGGACAACCTCTTTGTTTCTCTTTGTGAGTACCTACAGTGGTTTTCAATCTGTATCTATTTGTAGCTACGACCAAATCCCCCCGACCCCGACCACCGACCACCTCACCCCCTATCCCTGTTGGGTACGATCGTATGTATTCCTCTTTATTAAGCTGAACCTCAAGATATTGGAATAATTTTTTTCTAATGGATTTAGACTTATTTATAATTAAATCAATGAACAATATTTTTATTTTTAACAGAACAGTGAAAATAATCATATATTATTCAATATATATTACAAAAAAATTAAAAAAAGCCAAATATATATTAATTAAACAATTTAATTTAATTTAATATTTACCTATAGTCTTTCTTAAAACATCACACGACAAACTTTAAGTTTAGTAAAATACGTTTCTCCTGCAACTGCAATGTAACGTGTAAGGTCAATAAAATTATTGTAGATATTAAAAAATTTGTGTATATAGTGTCTAATTTATAGTAAATTGCAATATCGTCTTTAAGGAAAAGTAAAATCTTTTCAATTTTTTTATTAAGTTTATAAGATCAAACTCTTGAGCGAGGATTGCTCAATTTAATTTAATTTAATATTATTCAAAAAATCCAAGCTAGCTGATGAAAAATACCACGGTCTTATTTGACCAAAGTGGACTAATACTACAAGTGATTCACCTGTAAAGTAAACAAATTATTCTTTTATTATTATATTATTATTTGTTTGATTTACAAGTGAATCGAGTCTAATATTATTCCACACTTTTGTTGAATAGGACCTAACTGATATAATCTAAATCAGTGTTTCTCAAACTTTTTCGAATGTAGAACCCTTTTCCGTTTGGAAGATAACTCCACAATCTTGTGATGCGAGTTAAAGCGTTTTTATGTGAACAATTTTCTTTTGGACTTTGAAATATAGTTATATAGAGTGAATTAATTAAGAAAAAACACTTTTTATTGTCTTATATTTTTTATTTATACAATCACACATTATCTATATTAAACAGTAACTAAATCAAACTTCTCTTAGTAAAAGAAAAAAAAGACATTTTCGAACACATCAACTTTTCATAGGTATTGCAATAAATGCGACGAATGATATTGTTTTTTTGTTTTTACACAAATACTTTATATCAGGTCTTATTGATGAAAGTTATACTATAATCTCATATCCGGCTCTGCGTCCAGTTTATTGCGGTAGGTACTTATTACTTTATCCAATGCGAAGCATGGGTAAAGTATTGTAATCGGTCTGGCGGCAAGCGCGACTTCAAAGGGTCCTCAGATAAAGACTACGGAACCCATGGACTCAATTAAGGTCACAAATTGTAGTATTCAATTAGCTTGAATTTTAGCACGTGACGATTTTGACAAAAATTACCTGGGGTCTCGTCGAGAGGCCAAAAAGTGCCATTTTTTTTGGAAGTGAGTGAGGATGGATGGATGTATAGTAGTATGTTATCGTTTTTTTCGTCCACGATTTTTTCCACACCGTTGCACCAATTGAAATGAAAATGAAAACCTAACATTATTTTAACAAAATGAAGCGCTGATTAGTTTTTGGTACATATCGGCCCACAAACATTAGTACTTTATTTCGGTACTTTTTTAGTTTTTTCTAAATATCTTGAAAATGACTTAACCAATTTTGATGAAATTTAATATTGTAATTGAGTACCTTGAGGACCACAAAAATGGTCATATAAAATTTTTTGTAAAATTATATTTTAAAGTACTTTACCCTAGACTACGATAGTTCATTGGATAAAGTTTAGCAACGATCCGTTGCAGTTTATTTTTATTTGTTAATAGGTAAGTTGAGAATCCAGATTCGTACAAATAAGAACTAAAATGGTAAGAGAATTAAAACAGCTTTTTGAATCAACTATGGATATTCGCCTTTTAAACTAGACCAAAATTTTGACAAAGGCTTCGTTTTATAGGTGGTTTGCAGTGAAGAATCTGAAGTCATTCCGATAAAATTTTCATAATTCTGGTGTGAAAAGAAGGTTGTCTTTTCACTAACAACAAAAGGATTTTTCATATAGGAATTATTTTCTAGTTTTTTAAAATTATCAGGGAAATATTGTTCGATTGATTTCAGGGCCGGCACAAGCCAAGCTCAGCGCGTTCGCCGGAACCCGACCCCGCGTTTTGAGACGCCCCGCGGTCTACACAAATTACCCAATTAAAAAACACCGATTTCGATTAACTTTTTACAGAATGATGATAACATTAGAATCCAGTTCGATATGCAGCCGTTGCACAAAATCATAAAGTGCTAGGATTACTCTTTTATGAATTTACTCCAATAATAATTAATAGAAAATCATTGGAGATTTATTGGTTGCTTAATAAATTCTTTCAAATAAATTCATCCAAATTATAACTTTTTGAAATAACCATCTTTTTCTAAACATACTTAATAAATCAATAATTTTTCAATTTTATTTCCAAAGAGACCAACTAATAAATTTGTTGAAAAGTTTTTATTTTGTCGAGAGTAGCAGAGTTGTTGAATCATAAAGAGAAACAAAAAGGTTGTCCTCTGCTTGATCTCGGTCCATTTTATAATCATATCTTTTTTTACTGTTCAATCAAATATAAAAAATATTACAAATTACCAAGAAAAATAATAGTCATGCAAAAAAATGATAAAATTATTTAAGATTGGCAATTTATACTCAGAGGAAACGTTTTCAGATATAAAGCTAAAATTTGGAGCATTAAAATTCAAAAATACATAATTGTTTTCCAAGTTTCAGCTTATTAAATAAAACAATTCTATATTGACAATTCATATTATCGGGAAAGATTTTCAGATATATAGCTAAAATTTGATTCATTGTAACATAGATGAGTACCAATTTTCAGTTCATTAACTAAAATCATTCAAGATTGGGATTTTGTACTTTCAGATATAAGATTAAAATTTGGTGAATTCTAATGTGAAAATACATATTTGCGTACCATTTTCAGCTCATTAACTAAAACCTTTCAAGATTGGCATTTTGTACTCTCCGGAAATGTTTTCATGTAAAAAGCTAAAATTTAGTGCATTGTAACAGTTGCGTACCAATATTCAGCTCATTAACTAAAACCATTTATACCAAATGAAAATAATTTGTATCTTATTATAGGTATCAATAATTTTTTTACTTTATCATACAGGGTATGGTCAATTATTGTAATCATGCATGAAAAAAGTTTTTTTTTCTTTCTTTTTTTCGAAATATCTCAAAAACGGCTTAAAAATGAAAATCTAGGCCCTTTTACCAAACTCAAGCAAATTTTGTATACATAATCCAGTGGGCCCCTAGGAGTCTAAAAATGGAAAAACTAACCCCTCTCCCCTACATGATTATAAATATATTTATTAAATATTAAATATAAGTGAGGGGCCAGGTTGTATGGTAAAGTCAAGTGGATGGCCACATCAGAACACGTCAGCTTATTTTATTTTTATTTGATATTTTTTCATCAGATAAAATGAATAAATTCGAAATATTCGAGAAAACATGTTTTGCAAACTAATCAGCCAACACGTCTCAACTTGTCCATGCGTGTCTTGACTCGTTTGAGATATTCTCCAGTTTTCATCATTTAAAATCTATTAAATATTTGTAATTGGAAATAAGCAAAACGGGCAATTCTAGAGCAATTGAGTACTGAACTATCTAATGGTTAACGTCTTGACCAA
Source organism: Forficula auricularia (assembly GCA_024734495.1). NCBI lineage: Eukaryota > Metazoa > Arthropoda > Insecta > Dermaptera > Forficulidae > Forficula > Forficula auricularia. The sequence continues at coordinate 457,158 of JALMQS010000048.1, read as the reverse complement.
ATTGACTTTATTTATTTATTTAAAGTATATTATTAAAAATATCCTTCGATGGTTTCTTTTAATTATTACCGGCGTTAACAGTTTTTTTTTTTTTATAATGATAACGATACAAGAAGAAGTTGCACTAAGAAGGTACAACCTCTGAAGTCCGTGGTGGGCCCTTGTAACGTGAAGATAAGGGGAGATTTAGGGATTGGGTAGCAGTCGAAGGTATCTGTGGATGCTGGTCTTGAAAGATTGAAGGTTATAAGTAGCTGGAAAGACGGTCGGGGGAAGAGAGTTCCAGTCTCTAGATGTCATAGGGATAAATGAATTGGCTAATGTGTTTGTTCGATTAGTATCTAGTTTAAGCGCGTAGGGGTGTTGAATTTTAGAAAATCGTGTATTTCGCGCAAATGAAGCCTTTGGTGGGATTATCGATTTTATTTCGTCAGAACAAAAGCCATGTTAATATCTATAAAAAAGGGAAAGGGCGGAGACAGATCTACGATGGGCTAGGGAGTCTAGAGTGTCAGTTAATGTAGGATCGCCTATCAGTCTGATAGCTCGCCTCTGAATTGCATCTAAGGTATTAAGAGAATACTTGGAGGCTCCTCTCCACAAATGCGAGCAATATTCAAGACAGGGGCGAATTTAAGCCTTGTATAATATAAGGAGTTGAGTGCGGGTGAAAAATCGCTTGGTTTGGAAAAGAAAGCCAAGCTTACATGCTGCAGCTTTTGCTACTGAGATAATATGGTCATTCCAAGAGAGGTCAGAACCTAAGGTGACACCTAACATTGATTATTTGCTAATAAAGTAAGAAGAGAGGGAAAGCATTATATCACCCACTCTTTCCCAATATGATTGGGATTTTATATGAATATAAACATGCCCGGAACCCAGCCCCGCGGTCTAAGAAAATTACCCAATTAAAAACCGATTATGACTAACTTTTTATAGAATGATGATATCTTTAAGAGATGGAAGGCATTTTTTTTTTTAGTAGCGATGATTCAGTTTAAATGAGTGACAAAAATCATCAAAGTTCAGTGTAGCTCCATAAAGTCCTCATATCCTGGAAACTACTTTAGATAAAAAAAATCCAGACGCTTTCAGAGAAAATTTTAGGGAAATCAAACTACATCAATTGTTTTTTGCAAAATTCATACATGATTACAGATTTTGTACTTTCATTGAAATGTTCAATTTAGCAGGTTGGGCGCTCGCCCAACCCACCCCTGGCGCTGCCATTGCTAATTAGACAAATAGGAAATGAGCTCATGGGAGAGATGGCCGTCAAGTTTTAAACATGAAAAATATTCATAAACAAGGACACCTGTAGGTTAAGCTAGTACGATCCAGAGGCGTCTTTCGGTTGCATAAATACAGGCGGACAACTTTACTACTCTATTCTTTACGTACTTAAGTACCTGGGATTAGTTAAAAGAAATATATTTTGATATTTTTTTAGACTTTGAATTCAGGTAAAAAGGTCGAATTTTTTTGCAGCCGGAATTGAATGAAATTGAAATAAAATTTAATCCTTTTTTCAACGTTTTGACCCACTCCTGTCACCCCAATGCATAGCTATGCACAAAGTTTTGAAATGTAACGCATTTAAAAATATAATTAATAAACAGGTAGGTTTATACGTTGAGCATTTAAATCCTGAAGAAGGAGTGACGTCCCTCCGAATCATCGGATTTTTTAACAGGATGAAAATGACCTCCTAATAAATTATTTAATTAGAAATTTATGGTTTTCATTATCTTTGGGCATGTCTTTGCATCAATTCAAATGAGGGAGTATTTAATTTTGCCGGATCTGGACTAGTAAATTTTCAAGAGTTGGAGTCGAGTGTTTTTTTACCGACTCCGAAGGCTTGGAAACATGAGCCTATCTATGTATCATACAATGCATAAGCCCCATCAGTGCAAACCGCTATCCAGCATTGATGCTGGGCGCCATTCAAAGTGAGGCGCAAAATTTCCATCGTGAACATATATCAGAAGTTGTGAAATACGTAGAAGTTGATTTTGAGAGGAAATCAGTCCGCATTAGATTGTCCTTTCTTGGTCCAGATAAGTCAAAAGGAGGCTGCAGGTTTAGTTGTTGAAATCCTTAAACAGCTAGAAAAAGACGATATGGATCTACAGGATTGTCGTCTACAATGTTATGACAACGCTGCTGTGATGGCTGGGCACCGAAGTGATTTCAAGGCGAAAAAAACATATGGTTGGAGAGAATGCGATGGACGCTGGGTTGACTGTTAAGGAAGAAATAGATCAAGTAATGAAGGGATCGTTGGATCGTATTGTGTGTGAAATCAGCCAAAGGTTCACTCGTCTGCATGAAACTGAAACTAGATTTCGATTTCTTCTATAGACATTAAAAAACTGTGTTAAAGTACTGACGACTGCGATGATTTAAAAAATAAATCTAAAGAATTTGGAGATTTCTATGATTGTGATGTTGACGGAGAACAGTTATACGAAGATATATTGGATATTCGAATGCCAATATCCACAAGAAAAAACGTAAACATAAATAGTTCTGAAGAGTTTCTTGAATTCATTGTTCAGTAGGGAGATGAGGGCGTCTTTTCAATTCAGATTATGCTTACGATTACAATATCCATCGCGAGCGATCTTTCAGTATTGGCCATGAAGCCACTTTCGTATTTAAGAGCTACAATAGGTCAAAAAAGGTTATGAGACCTAGCTTTGCTCATAGTAGAGCATGAAGAAACGTTTAAAAACAGATTACAAAAATTTTATAAATCTATTTGCGTCGCAGAAGGCAAGGGAGGTGCAACTTTAAGTTTAAGACTATTGAAAGTGCATTTTTACGGACTAATTTTTGTTCTAAAACAGAAAATAAAAATGTTTTGTAATATTTATGACTTTTTTATTTAATGTATAATGTTTATTTTATATTTAGATAATACGAGGATAAGTCAAAAATTACTTATACTTTTCGTTCGACAACTTTATTAAACTAAGATAGTTGTACAACAGATAGATTATTTTTCGATATAGTCTCCACCTTTAGCAATGCACTTGGTCCAGCGAGCCACAAGCTCCCGGATGCCTTCCTGGTAGAAAGTTTTCGGTTGGTCATGAAGCCACTTTTGCACCGCATCCCGAACCTCCATGTCTGAGGGAAATTGAAGCTTCCTTGGGCGGTCCAAAGAGATGAAAGTCTGAGGGAGCGAGATCTGGGCAGTAGGGAGTGTGATCCAGGGTCTCAAAGCCTCTCAAAGTTGACGGTCACCCAGCTCCCTCTTTTTGTGTTACGATCGTTCGGCCACTTTTAAACATTTCGATCCATAAAAAAACGCTTTTACGAGATAAAGCACTTTCCCCGTATTGTGACAAAAGTCTCCGGTGAATTTCAGCACCTTTCACACCCTCTGACCACTCCTAGTTGCTCGTCTTAGGCTTATGCTGTTGTAGCTAGACGACAACTGACGCGATCGTGATTAAATTCCACACACGAGACCACAGACGCGGCAACTCAAAGCACGCGCATGCGACCGCCTCCTATCTTAGTTTAATAAAGTTGTAGAACGAAAAGTGTAGGTAATTTTTGACTTATCCTCGTAATTTACCTAGGGGCGAAACTTTAATGCTCGCCCTAGGCGCCATTTCCGATCGGTACGCCCCTGTATAAAAATAAATAAATATAATATAATATAATATTTCTATTTCAATCAAGCAGAGAACAACCTTAGTGATTTCTCTTTTTTTGAAAAGGTCAAAATATATACCAATAACTAATGTATTATATAATTTTCGCTCGTTTAATAAGATTAGATTCATTCTAAAAATACCTGATCTGATGTCCCCCCTTTTTTTGGATTTTGTTGATATATAAATAGAGTCATTATTCTTTAATAAAATTATAAAAAGGCTTTTCTAGTTTTCAATAAGATAGACAGGGTAAGGATGAGTATCAAAATCCTATAAATAGCTCTTCTGTTTAAAGGGGTTCCCCGAGAGTGACAGACAGGCTGGCCCGTACCTTCACCATTTTAGAATTTATTCATTAACAAATACGATCCAAGTTAATTTGACAACTGTCCACTTTGCTGGCTTAGAAAAATATTGTTTTAAATAAAATAAATTCTTAACTAAATTTGTCATGCGAAAATATTGATAATAAAATTTCTTAACTTTTTCGAACGATAAACTTTCACGAAGCGCAAGCATTTCATACATAAATTTACCTACTTTTTAGTTGAATTTTATTTTTTTATTTTTTAATAAGTTTTTGTTATTTTTAATTGTATTTTTTAAAATAATATTTATTTTTTGAAAAGTTCTTTATTTTAAATTCAGTATATAAAGTTTGGTTGATAAAAGTTAACAAACATTTGTACACAAAGAATATTTAATTTATATCTAGATATCGAAAAGATAAGTAAGAAAGAACAAGTGAATAAAAGAAACTTTTCACGAAATATTTATTTTTGCTCACACAGTTTGATTAAAAAAATTAAAGAAAAAGTTGAGTTTTTTTAAGACTCAATACGCTCTGCAAATTTCGTCTATTTTCGTAAGCCATCGATTTGAGCTAGAAATGACTCACTGTGTGAAATTGATAGTAACCAAAAAGAGGGGGAGGATGTTCAAAAATAACAAAATTTTCAAACAAAAATCAATAAAAGCTGATATTTCTAATAGAATATAGTCTCATAATTAAAATGAGATATTATTAATTCCTATATAATGGGCCCATAATTAATTAGATATTAATTAGAGGGGGGGGAGTTCTTTCGTAAACAATCATAAATTATTTTATTAAATAATAAGTATATGACAGGGCATGACCCCCGCCGGGCCCAAAATGTGGAGCTGGCTCCTTATTATGGAAAAGTATGTGTTTTTATGAAGTGAAATAATAAAAAAAAATGCCATGGCCGGGTCTGGGACCCATGGGCGCACCTGGACCCCCTTGCGGGAGCTATGTGATAAGGGGTAATTATTATATTTTTGAATAATTTTTATATTTTATTCTCTCAAAAATGAATTTTTGAACTTAGATCAAATCGCATTTTGTTTTACAATAAACTATCTAATCACCCCTTAAAATCTTAAACCCTCAATTAGAATACCCTGTATTTATTACAAGATGAATGTTCACTGGGTTGAAGTAATTAGAGGGTCCATTTCGTTCTTGAGATTAATCATGTTAAAAATATTAATAAAAACTCAAAAAAACAAAGAAAAATATGTTTTGCAAGACGCTTTAAGCGTGAATTAATTATTATATTAATTAAAATTGATTAAAAAAAATATATTTTTTGGTCCAATACTATGTAATAATAATTAGATAAAAATAGATATCAAAAAGTTCATGTTAAATTTATTTTCATTTATCTTTTACTGATAATTTTGCTTTATTTAAATAAAAATATTCTTTTATATTTTCTGTTTTGGAGAAACGAGTCCAAATAGAGAAATGCATTCAAGATAATCGAAATTAAAAACGGAATTTTATTCATTTGTGTGGTGGAATTCAACCAGTGCAGACAAGACAGCTATTCTTCCAAGGTAAGAACAAATCGGCTAAACTCTAATTAATTTTGATACATCATTAATACATCAATTAATATAAGTCATTTTAATATTACGACATCATATTATACCCAAAACAGTCAACTCTCAGAATGAAAACTTTATCTTTTATCGGAAATTAGTTAAATAAAAAAAAGGCAAAGTTCTTGGGTAATAAATATATCAACAAACTAGTTTTTTATAGTTCTTAATTTCAATGTTCCTTCATCCGATTGGGTATTTGAACCCTTGATAAATAACAGATAACATATTTAAAATTAAACATACTGATGATGAAGTTCAATCCTTCGAAACTATAGTCGCTAACAAATAAATTTTATGTATACAAAATCCATACTTCGTAATTATATATGTATATGTTTATTTGCATAAAGCAGAGGACGACCTCTTTGATTTACCTTTATGAATCAACAACTCTGCTTCTTTATTTAAAAAATCTATTCATTTAAAATATCTTTAGTTGTTTTCTTATAAGTTATAAATTAACATGTTTGCTACTCAGTGAAAATACCATTTTTCAATCGGGTCTACCTCTACTTCGATGTCCTAATATTGGCCTTCAATTTAATTTAATTTTATCTGTGGAAGTTATCGTGGACTTTAACCCTTAGAGTGCCTACGAGCGCCATCGCGCTTTATCCCCCCCATAAATGAGTGAATAAAATTATATTTAATTAATATCAAATTTTATTAACATTTATTTTTTCAAATATGGGTAACTAATTTTGTAGTTTTTTATATTTACCTGGACGAGACCATTTTTTAATTGCCCCCCTTAACAATCAAATTGCCTCTCTGTGGGGCGTGGGCCCCACGTTAAGAAACACTGAGCTAGACCGTATACAAAATTTGGTAACACACGCATGCACTCACTTACTAACAGTCAATGTATCAAAATAATTAACATCCCTTAAATGATAAATTTATCGATGTTCACTACATATAGTTTTATTGAAGACTGAAAACGCCTTGAACTTTTTTTGTATCACCTAAATATTAGTAACTAGTTTGGCAATTTTTTGATGTTTTGAAAATGAAAAAATAATCTTTTCATCCCCAATTACCTTTTTAATTCCTATGATAAATAATGAGAATAACGAAGAAAAATCATCTAACTCAGAAGAAATATAGTAGAGTTGAAAGTGCACGCTTATATTTTTCAAAATAATGCCACAAAATAAAAGTTCTCAATCTTCAATAAGTATATGTGAAGAACATCGATCATTATCATTTAAAGAGATGTTAATTATTACATTCATTGACTGTTAGCGAAATGAGTACTGCGTGTGTTATTGATATAACTGTGTTAACGTGGGGCCTACAGAGAGGCAATTTATTGATGAGGCAATTAAAAAATGGTCTCGTCGTGGAAAATATAAAACTAAAGTAGATTACCCGCTGAAAAAATAAATGTTAATAAAATTTGATATTAGTAAATATAATTTTATTTAATAATTTGGAGATAAAAGCGCGATATTTTTCATCGGCCTCTAAATTAAAATCTGATAAGTAAATTAACATATTGGTATCAAGAAATGAACATTGAAAAATATTATTTTTCTGAGTAACAAACATGTTAATTACCAACACAAGAAAACATTTAAATTAATACAAAAAATAAATTGATTTTTTAAACAAGCAGGGTATTGATTCATAAAGAATAATCAAAGAGATAGTCATATATTTATACATAAATAAACATATATATATAATTACAGTAATAATTTTAATATAAAATTTATTTTCATTCGAAGAGATTGTTTCATCATCAGTATAATTTTAAATAATAATTATCTGTTATTTATAAAAGTTCCGAAATGCCGAATAAAATGAAAATTTTGTATTAAATATTGCAGGCTTTACTATTTTTATTTAACCAAACAATGCAAAAAATAAGAACTTATTCCTAAAGTTGGCTGTTTTGGTATAATATGATGTGAATGTGATGTAGTGATGTATTAATGATGTCAAAAACAGGTTTGTTTATTCTACCTGGAAGATAACTGTATATACTCCACCGCACTGAAATGAAAATTCCGTTTTTATTTTGGGTATATAATTATTTCTCATTTCAAAACGGAAAATATGAGAATGTTTTATTTAAATGAAATTATCGATAAAAAAAATAAATGAAAATAAATTTATAACATGGTTTTTTGATATCTATTTTTATCTATTATTATTATATTATTGAATAAAAATGTTTTTGTCATTTTAAATTAATAATAATTGAAATTCACGCCATCTTGCAGAAACATAAATATTTTCTTGTTTTGAGTTTTTCTGTCCATCGCCTGTATGATCATCTCAGAACGAAATCGAACCTCACTTCAGCCCGAAATGAACATTAAATCTTGTAATAAATACGAAGTATTCTAATTGAGTTTAAGCAAGTGATGGAAATGATTTATTGTAAACAAAAATGCGATTTGATCTGGATTCAAAAATTCATTTTGAAGAATAATAAAATTATTTCGAAAATATAATAATTACCCTTGTCACATATGCGGGGATAAAACCTTTAATTCACGTGCATTTTGGCAAATTATACTATTATATATTTATTATTTTAATAAATATTTAATAATTGTTTACGAAGAACTTTCACCAGCAATACGAATATAAGGGTAATAATATCTCATTTTAATTATGAAATTTTCCTTCTAGAAGTATAAAACAAGTACGCGACACGAAAATTTTGTTGCAGACATCTCGTTTACTGTCATTTGCACAAGTGATGCTCAAATCGATAAACTATGAAAATGATGAAATTTGCGAGAGCATTGATCTTCAAAAACTCGGCTTTTGCTAATTTTGCAATCAAACAATAGTAAAAAATAATGTACAATTAATTTTACAACTTTATTCACTTTCTTACTTATCTTTCGATATCTAGATATAAAATTAAATGTATATTATTTTAATCAACACATTATATCGACGAGCTTTTTTATATACTGAATTTAAAATAAAAGAACTTGGTGCTCAGGGACCCGAAGGCTTTTCTGGAGAGAAGGGAGATAAGGGCGATGCTGACTTGCAGGTGAATAGCATTCATATTTTCTAAATACTGCTAAATAAAGTTTGCTTCAGTATCTGCATATTCGGAATAATGTATATATCGTGAGAGCCCATGACCCATTTTTTCATGAAGTGTTTGATTCAAGTAGATATTTCACCTAGAGGTATTAATAGCATAGATGAGTAGGGAATCGGGTGTTTTTTTGATCTACCTGGGTACTGCTGCTACTGTGGATAGGAGAAAGTTGTAAAAAAATGTTCGCCAAAAAAATAGTGTTTGATTCAAAAGCCAACAAATACTATTCGACAGTTAAGTTGATTTTAAATTAAAAATTAACTAAGCCAGACACTTTTAGTAACCCTGAGCCAGACAACCCTAAAGTTGCTTTTAAAATAAAAAAAATTCTTTATGCGTTTGGATCAGTATAGCTCCAGGATAGTCAAGATAACTAACTATTTATTTATTTTATGTATGTTCCGGGAGAACTGTTTGCTACGTGGACCGATTTCGATGATTCTTTTTTATTGGAAAGGGGATGTTCTTTAGGTGGTCCCATAATAATTTGTTCAAGTTCTGATTATAAGCAATAATGTAACTGAACGAAGTACAATACAGTTACGTATTGTCACGGCTGGGAATCAGATTTCGTCTGCCTGACGGCGAGCCCTTGTTTTGAATTCAGGCAATTTTTTTTTCTAAACGAAGAAAAGTTATTTTCAACAATTTTTTTCTGCATACATATAGGTATGTCTCTCAGTATGAATTTCGATACAAACGATAACTCAAGAACAGAAATTAGTATAAAGTCCTGTTCTTATACCAAAATGTTTGTATTTCCCCCATAGGTTTTGTGCTTTCTTGATTAAGAACTTATGGTTTAAAAAGTCGAAAATATAATTTTTTTCTCAAATTCAATAAAATAAAAAATGAATTTTTAATAGTTTATTATATTTATATTTATTACTAATGTGGCTCTAAGTCGCAAGCATGCCGAGTCTTGTAAAAACTTTGAACTTTTTTTTCTCCATTTTATAAAGTAATTCAAATTCTTCCAAGGACATTGGAAAAATAAATTAAATTTTTTCAAGTAATTAAACATTCTATCCAAAAATATAATATATCGGCTGTATTTTGATTTATTCCTCTCGAATGTAAACGGCTTATTTTTTAATTGAATATGCTCTAGCCAATATTTTATTATTCCTCTACCATTTCGCCTGGAAATATGTCCATCATTCTTTCTATTCTCTTTCTTAACCTTTTCGGGTTTTTTTTCGCGAGGGTTGGCGCGTAACTCGGAGAAACTGCACCAAGAAATTAATTCAACACGGTCTCGCAATTTATAGACCCCGGGGCGGCCCGGTGAGCTTTATGGCCCATAACTTGTACCCGTTTCATCACTTTTATTCCAACATATTTGATACGGCGTAGGAATTTCACTTTCGACCCCGCCGGAAGCTGATTATTTATCGCCGTCTGTCGTGCATTAAAATCTATTCCATCTAGTAAAGAAAAAAGAGAGAGTTTAGCTCTGCAAAAGTGGGATTCATTCAAACACTCTTTCGAACTTAAAGCATAAACTGCCAGAAGAATCAATCAATGGAGGAAAAATTTTTGAAATTCTAATTTTTTGAATAGATAACCAATTTTTACTAACTCATATGATGATAGAAAGCGAATACGAAGAATTCTTTTAAAATATTTGAGGAAAATGTGATGAAATGAATTCCAACCTGTTTTTATTTTATAAATAAATAATTTATAATCAATACGTCAAAATACCATTTACTTCGTTATATAAATTGTTAAAAAAGATTTAGAAAACTAATTATGTTCAGATCCAGGAAATTAGATTTTTTTATCTGTGCCCTTCCAGATGGAGCTTCAAATGATGAATATAACCCTTCTGAAATCTATATATACTATAAAATTAAGATTTATAAATTGAAGAGTTTTTTAGTCACATAAAATAAATAAAATACAATTATTATCATTTATTTGATTGATTTACCAGACAGTTTCTGTCACCCTTGGTTGTCCATCTTCAATAGTAAATTTCGTTCAAGATTTGGAATTTTCATACATAATTCGTCCTTAACTTAGTAACATATTTCAATAATTTATAAACACTAAATCTCATCAGAATGCACGATGTTTTAACACCTATTTCTATATCAACTTCTCGCATAATACTTAAATAAACTGACACGTTCTGATGTGACCATCCACTTGACTTTACCATACAACCTGCCCCCTCACTTATATTTAATATTTAATAAAATTATTTATAATCATGTAGGGGGGGGGGGGTAGTTTTTGCATTTTTAGACTATGGGTGCCCACTGAATGTATACAACATTTGGTTGAGTTTGGTACAAGAGCCTAGAATTTCATCCCCCACCCCTATTTTGGGCGGGTAGATTTTGCAATTTTACTTTTCTGGGGCTCACTGATTTTGTATCCAAAATTTGGTTGAGTTTCGTACAAGAGCCTAGATTTTTAATTTTTAACCCCCCCCCCTTAATTTTGGGTCGATATGCACCAAAATCTAATCAGCTCTAATCTCAATGCACCAAAACTACGTGTGAAATTTGGTTTTGATATTTCCATTAGTTTTTGAGCTAGCTCGTCCACAAAAATTGGTAACACACACAGTAACAGACTAACTACTAGACTAACAAACATTTTGACAAAATAATTATTATCTCGAAAATATACTTTTCGATTCTCACTTATTTGGCCTTTTTTGTAGACCGAAATGCCATGCTGCTCAATTTTTAATCAAAATAATTTTAACCGTTTTTGAGATATTTCGAAAAAAGAAGGAAAAAAACACTTTTTTCATGCACGATTACAATACTTGACCATACCCTGTATGGTTATGTAAAAGGACTCCAGAAATAAGTGTCAAATCCTCGTGTATTTTATTGAAATTTCCTCATGGTGAAAAAGTCAGCAACAGCTCTTCCTCGTTATAAATGTGAAATCTAGGTGGTTTTAGCTGAAAATTCTTTTTTATTAAAATCTTGTTATTAATGAAAGACAGGTAAGTGAAATCCTCATGTGGGGTATTACTTATTATCTCCGCCATAATAGTTCGTTAGGGGCAGTTAAAATATACGAATATATGTAAATTTAAATACAGTCGAAATTGAATCGAAAATCTTTAATAAATCGAAGTCACATTACTCATAGGTTTCAAAAATTTTAAGACAATTAAAACTTTTCCAGCGCTGTAACAAGATTATTTCATATCTGTAAATCGAATTTCTCTTTAACTTAGCTCCGATAATTCAAAAAAATAACCGGTATTCTTATTTATACTACATAATCTTCACTTCAATATACTGAAAATATGTAGGTAGGTATATTAAAAAAAACTTTTTTTTTTAAAAAAATCAACATTTTTCTTACACATACAGCATGGCTATGAATTTAAGCACGGGAGCTTTTAGTTTTTTCAAATAAGAGCCCACCCTTTTATTTTAAAGTTTATCAAACGAAAAATTCTTTGAAATTAATGAAACGGAAGCAATAAATTAAAAGTGGAAGATCTTGATATTTTTAAAATTTTTGCTGATAAATTAATCTAAACTACATAGTTGCCACCTTTAATAATATCAGCACACTTTTCATCGTTATATTAAAATTTTCTAAAGAAAATTCTCCTATTTTATTTGGCTGGCATTTTAATTAAATTTTTGTATGTAAAAATGAATGTTGAACATCTCGAAGTAGAACTTCAACCACCCCTTCCCCCAATTTAAGTAAACTAATTGTACTTGTATTTTTCAAAAAAGAAAAAAAATATGATTAGTAAAGCATAGAATTAATAGGAACATAAATTTTCTCGGTTCCTGCTCCGATTTTTAATTTCTTTATCAAGAGATAGTGACGCTACCTGCGAAGGGTTCTGGGAGGTTGGGGGTCAAAAGCGACCCTTGCGTGCCTTTTGGCCCCGCCTTGAGCACCCCCCCCCCGTTAGGGGCCCAACCACGCCGACACCCCATCCATCGCCAGATATTAATGACGTTTTTAATTAAAGCGTTGTCGTTGAGCGATGGCTCCAATATGTCGCCTACGTCTTAAGACCTGCCAAGACCCTTTATATCTCCTTATTCCCCCAAGCACTTGATGCACTGGCAAGATTCAACAATTGCAATTTAAAAGTTCATAAACTTGTTAACATCCAGACATCTAAAATTAAATGACAATATTACATTTAAAATTTGTCACCTAGTTTCATTAAATTTCAAGGAAATTAGAAGAAAAATTGAAAACTTTTTTAAGATTTACACCGTACAGACTTAATATTTGGCCATTATTCTTCCATTAAACGCCCTTCTAGAAAGATCAAACTTGGCATAAGGGTTGATTCACACTTTTATGCCGGCCAAATTTCAGCTCATATACCTACTTAGAAATTTATTCATTTCCATCAATTTTAATATAATTTATAGTATCAAAATACATTATGAAGTAAAATTAAATAAAAGCTTGTAATAAATAATGCTTTTATCGACGATTTTCAAAAACTAAAATGAAATTTACTAATGAAGATGGTAAACCAGTGCACCAGTGAAGACCGAAACTGTTTAATGAATTCTTATAAAAAAAATAGGCGACTGTGGGTCAATGGTTAGAGTGCCTGGCCGCTGTCCTGAAGTATGCTGGTTCGAGACTGAGTCTCGGTAGATATTTGCAGTTGGAAATTAATGGCAAACTACCAAGAGTATAATTGTCTAGCCAACCTCTCCAAACTAGCCGTCCGGAACCGGTGTTAAAAAGTAGGTCCCGTATATCTGTGTAAAACAGCTAAACACACTCAACACAGGTATATGTGGAGAGGTGCAGAGACGTCAGGGAGATCTGATATGACACTTAAAGAATAAAAAAATAATAACAATTAAAAATTTATTAATTTTATTTCAATTGTGTGTGAAATAATTTTTGAAAATCGAAGAATAAAATATGTTTGCTAATAAGCTTTATGTTATCTGGCAAATAAAATCCAATGTGGCACGAGATAAGGATAAAAGAAATTAGAATTTCTCAAGCTTTAATTCAAAGTAAATGTTATTAAAATCTCCTAAAAGTTAATAAAATTTCACATCTTGGAATAATTTTTTTTTTATTTTCGACCTGAGAAAAAATCCGAATCTCCACAAAACAATCGTCTAATTAAAATTTAAAATGATTTTTTTATTTAGGCTAATATATTTATGTAACTTGTAATTTTCAAGATGGTAACTTATGTAGTTTACGAGCTATGGTACGATGCTCTGAAGGATAGACAGACATTATAATGACACTAATAGGGTCCCGTTTTACTTTTCTATAGAACCCTAAAAACAATCAGTTTCGATGTTTATAAAGGATTGGTTGCAGTTTTAATTAACTTATTTTTGGAGGTCTCAAAGGCATCCTTATTGATTGAATTCTATGAACGGAAACACATCACTAAACTTCACTCTCCAATTAATTCTCATTGTATTATCAATATCATGTCGAACAGAGTTGAGCTGATTAGAATAATACACAGAGGACAAGTTTACCCTTCGGTAGGATTTCAACGGACCGGACTGGGATATTTACTCTATCTATGAGACAAGCATATAAAATCTAAATCTAAACAAAAAAAAAAATCCACATGATATATTCTTCACAAGATTTCACTTAACATCTTTCACCTTTTAAAATTCAAATATAGGAAAAAACTTTTTTAACACTCGGTATGCTCTACGGCATTTCTCAGATGGAGGGACAGGGGTTCACATATCATATGCAACTAGAGGGTAATAAATCTAAATATAATTAATTATTCTCAATTAATTAATTTCCTCAAAAACCTGTTTGTTTGTTTATATGTTTATCATGGTATGAATATCTCAATAAAATCATCAGTCCGCAGCCGGGGCTTATATTAGTTCAAAAATACTTAATACTCAAATTGGCTTTTATTTATCTATATATAAAATTAGGGTTTTGTCTGTACATTTGTTCAAATCACGCCAAATTTTGGTTGCACACATTTCAAGGAAAGTTATGAACGAAAACACCCTCAACAAAATTCTTGTATGTCTGTCTGTTTCCGCGAAAAGTTGCTCACGATTCACGTAAAAACGGCTGAAGGGGTTGGGGGGGGGGGGAGCGTACGAGGTGATGTGGGGGCTCGGGAGCATGGTGCGTGGGTGGTGGTACTGGGTGGGGTCCGAGGGAGTCCAGGGGGTGTAGTTTCCCCGGCTAGCTAGAGGGCCGCCGAAGGCGGGCCTTGCAGCTAGCTCTTTAATAAGAAGATAATCAGAAAATTAATTACTATTAGAATGAGGAATTCTGCACCTAAAATAAGGTTGTGCCTAGAGATGCCAATTGTCCCACGTAAGCCGGGACAGTCCGTTTCTAACACCATGAAAGAGGCGTCCCGCGAAGGTAGTAGCGGGACGCTAATTGTCCCCTTATACTCGTATGAGATGGCGAAAATTTAATTTGTTACTTGGAATTCGATGATGAAATAAAGTTTTACTAATCTATAGTAAAACAAGGGTGCTTTATTTTACTAATTCTATTAGTAACTCTTTCAAATTTTCACTGTTTCTGCAAAAAGCGAGTAATTAAACTAATAGGAGACCCGTCCCTAACTAACTCACTCGGCTCCCTGGCTCACCGTAGAGCCGTTTCTGCTCTTTCCCTGTACTATATAGATACTCTCATGGTGTTTGTTGAGTCGAGCTGAAATCAATTATCCCTCTCAAAGCCCTCTATGCCAGAAACACGCAGTTTTCGCAGGCTAAGCACCCCTTCGCTGTCAAATTGGATAAAAATCGAACCACCGCTTTCGGCAACTCTTTTATCCTTATGATCTCCAGAGACTGGAACTTGCTACCAGCTACCGTCTTCCCCGCGACTTATAACCTTCATCTGTTTAAGACCTGCACCCACAGATACCTTCGACTGCTACTCAGACCATAAAATATCCTCTTCTATTTTTCACGATGGAGGGGCGAACCCAGTCCTTTAGAGGTTGCACCTTTTTGGTATAACTCCTTCTCTTCTCAATTTCATTAAAAAAAAGTCATGCCTCCCTAAACCTCAGGCAAAATTTTGTTGCGTTCTATTTTTTTCAGCCCTAGCCCGCATTTGAAATGTCAATTACCTGTTAATCTGGGCTCCAAAGTTGGAAACCCTAGTAGTTCCTCCTGCCTTTTATACATCCTTTATTTATTTCCCATCCATGGTCATAAACTTTAAATAGGGCCAAACCAACAAATATGATCACGAGCATTCACGTTCTCGTAGCCATATTTGTATTTGCATTTAAGTAGTTAAAAGTAAATTTTATTCGCCCTAATTTTTTATTTTAATGATAATTTTCAAAACAAGTAGGATCCTCCTTTCGTAGGGAGTACTTCCCTCTCAAAAGAAAAGCATTTGCTAGAGCTGTTAGATGCAAATCTTGTTTGCTCCATATACATAATGTCTTCAGAGACATCTTATTTTTTATTCAGATTCATTATCAATAAGGTTTTTTTATTTATTTTTTTATTTTATTTTTTTAATCATCATTAATTTTTAAACTAACATTTTTCCTTAGGCTCATTTTTTTTCTACTAGTTATTTCATTTCACGCTATATCCTAAGATATAAAGGTGAATCCCCGTAGATCCTTTGATGATTGTGTAAAGTTCTTTAATCCTCGGAATAAACATTTTAATTGACTTTTTAATTGAAGTTATAATCACTGGATAACTCGTATTTTAAGTTCCTTCGTTTTCTATCTAAACGGAACTTATTTTTATTATGGATAAAGTTTGATTAAAATCAAATTGAGATATAAAATTTTGTGATGATTCGTTAATTAGCTTTGGAATTATCATGTCGTCATTTAGATACACTGATAGAAATTAAACTAAAACTCTCATAAAATCCTTAACTTTATCGCATCCTCACGCAAATGGCTATATATTTTGTAACTATGTAAAGTGAGCATCTCACAAAAAATTCCTTATCGCTTTTGTTTCCAAAATATTTGCGCTAGTCACTTAGAAAATAAAATTTTGGTTTTTCCTTTTCAAATTGTTTTTTTTTTTTTTTTATTTCTTTACCTTGATTAATTTCAAAAGCAAGGCAAATAATTAAAATAGTATTTCCACTCTTTGTTTCCTTTGATGGATCTGTGGCACATCTTAGATATTATTAACTTACACTTTCCCCTTTTTTATAGCTTTTGGCAATGTCCTAGTGAAATAAGAATAAATAGGGGTTTGAATAAATAAAGGTGCTCCAAATATTCATTCAGGGCCGGCCGAGCGTATGGCTAGTATGTGAATGACCTTAAGACCACAAGGCCCAAGGTAGAAAGCTCATTTTGGAGATAAAATGTTTGTAGTTAACGAAACGAAGAATGAATTTGATTTTGGGTCTGGATTCAACCCCCTCCACATACGGAATTCCTAGGAGAGTGTAGGTACCGAGTCTTAAGAAACTTTTCAATACTCCAATTTAATTAGTGAATTCTTATTACTGTATTTATTAAATATTAAAAAGTTTCTTAACCTTGTTTTTCACAAACTTCCGTAAAATATATATGTATGATGATTACAAGATGGTATTTATAGCGAAATAACAATTATAAAATCCAATTAATAATAAATTCCAAATGAAAGTTTCTTTCTCTCTGAAAAAAACGAAAAAAATCAAACAAGCCTCTCATGATAAGATGCTATTAGTGACTCAGTATAATAATAGTCACTCTCCCTTTTAGATGATTAAGTTGAATAATGAAAAGACATCCTACAGTCATTCAATATTTAATGAGATTGAAAGAAATTATTTATTCTATTTCAGTTTGTTATGTGATCATTAACACATTGTTTCTAATATGCTGGAGATCGACTACTTTTTTTAGTCTTGCTGTTTTCTTATAAAATATATTTATTTAATATAACATATTTGCGATAGAGAAATATCTTTTATATTCCTCAATGATATTTGCTTGTTGGTCAATTTGATGAACCGGGAAATTTAAGTTTGTTAAAGTTTTCTAGCTCGATATTCAACAGTGATTCGGCTTCTAGTCTTAAAATCATTTTTAACTGAAAATGTATAATAGATCGAGTCAACTCAGAGGAGTGAAATAAGACTCAAATACGATGAATAACAAGATCGATTTTTAACCGACTTCAAAAAAAGGAGGAGGTTCTCTATTCGACTGAATTTTTTTTTTGTGCCTATGTTTCCTCATATCTCCGCCAATTGTGAACCGATTTTGAAATTTTTTTTTGCATTGGGTTCGGTTTACCTTCCGATTGGTCCCATTTTTTTTTCATAGGTATTATACCTTTTTTGTTAGGTTTGCTCATGCCTAACTTCTTTGTTTATGAACCGATTTCGATGATTCTTTTTTTATTGGAAAGGGGGTATCTTAGGGATGGTGTCATATTAATTTGGTCAAGTTCTGATGATACGATCACTATTAATAACATCACTAAAAAGAGAAAAATAGAAATAATTTTTAGGAAAAAAATAAAACCGACTTCAAAAAATTAAATGCAACAAATAAAATACACTAAAAGGTATAAAATAATTATTAACTTATTTAATTATAACTAAACTACGAAATATTAACATGAAATTACTTTTTTAAGTCGGTGCCAAACATATACCTTTTATGAATCGCATTGGCACCGAGTACAAAAAGTAATTTCATGTTAATATTTCGTAGTTTAGTTGTAACTAAATAAGTTAATAATTATTTTATACCTTTTAGTGTATTTTATTTGTTGCATTTAATTTTTTTGAAGTCGGTTTTATTTTTTTCTTAAAAATTATTTTAACAGATATTATTGGGGGAGTTGAACTGATTTATATCTATTACTGAAAAACGATTTCAGTCCTCAGAGCCGAAACATCGTGAATAAAATCAAGCAAATTTTAACAAATTTTCTAATTTTTCCCTTTAGTAACCTGACACGAAATAATTCTCTATACATTAATATAACATAAATTACAAGTTTTACCAACCTATTCTCGCATATATACCTACATACCTACATCCTACATAGTACCTAGGTATTAGTTTTAAGAAAAAATGAAGAAATAATGAAATAGAAAATATGGCATGAAACACACGTTGTATAAGGTCTCGTCTATTTCTAACTCACCGCTTAGTGCCTTGTTTCCCAAACTTAAACTCGAGTCCAAAAATCCTCTTAAAAATACTTATATGTATATTTAACTATATTTTAATTTACTACAATAATACCATAATACCTCCATATAAATTTAGATAGGTACGGATACCTTTTCATATAATATATAAGGAATATTGCCTGCGAAGCCATCCTTCAGTATTATAAAATAATTTATAATTAATCATCCCCCCCCCTTCGTAATAAAATAATTTCTGATCACCCCACCCCCCTCGGTAGGCGACTTTGCATTGTCAAGATTGAGAAAGGGCCAAAATGTCCTCCTGAATAAATAACAGGTACTTAATAATTTAATATTTTTAATTTAAAATTATTTAACATTTATTTAAGAAAATATTTGAAGGTTTGAAAAAATGTCATATGGCTAATAGTGACTAATGTCTGAGCCTACCCTGCCGAGAGTTGTCGTTTTAAGCCAAATACAGTGTGGTGTCATCGCAAATTTAGCACTGCCGGAACTCTGAAATCTCGGGGAGGCTTGGAGATCCGGGGGGGTCCTCCCCGAAAAATTTCGGAAATATATGTTCCCAAAACCAGTGCTAGAATGGCATTCCGACGCCTTCCGGCACCATGACACCACTGGACAAATATATATATAGTATAGATTTTAATTTAAATAATGTTTAGTCATGGTTCCCAATCGGAAATTTTGAATTTCATTCAAGGGTTATGGTCTGATGGTCTAACTTAAAATATTTTTGCAAGACAATTTATTCAATATTCTTACTGAAATGTTCAGATTGATTTTTTCAAATTTAACTAGTCTAAAATTAAAATTACGTTTTTTGCAAAGTAGTTGAAATATATTTCAAAAAAATCGATGATTTTATGAATTGCCCCCATTAAAAAGTATAATGAGTTTTTTTTAATTAAAAACATAAATATTATTACTATTATACATTAATAAACATGCAAAGCACGATATTTTTACATTGCTAACTGTCTCAGGCTTATTTTTTATTATTCAGTTCGTGATTGCTGAACATTTCTCAAAGTTTTTTTTCCTCTAAAATTCACTTTAATTAGATGAAGAATTGTCAAAATTGGATAACATCAAAGAAAACGATCGCATAAGAATGCGAATATCATTTCAGCTTGAATAAACTGGATTTAATATTTATAAAATGTACAATTTCTCTATTACTTATATATATTATATATGCTTTATATACGTATGAATATCAATTTTATTCTGCTTGAAATTAAGTGAGGCTAGTTGAAAAGGTGTGTCGCAAAAAAGAGTGTGTACCTAAGGATTTTTTCAAAAAATACCTGCTTATTACTATTAGGTATTTATATTCAAAAAATATGTAATTTGATTTCAATAAGAATAGGTTATAACAGAAAGTCGTCTGGATTGACTCTATTATATATATAATATATGGTTTAGTATCAGTACGTAGGAGGCTATAATTTTAAAAACGTAAATAACTTTAGATATCTTGGATCTCAGATGAACAGGGAGAATATAATGAGAGAAAATATTTTGCCAAAGATGAGAGTGGATAGTCGGGTTCTTTTCTCCCTAGGAACAATATTCCGATTCCGAGAACTTTCCATTACCGCAAAGATAAAGATGTGGAATAGTGTAATCAGGCCAACTGTGGTGTATGGATGCGAGACATGGAGCCTGACGATCAGGGATATGCAGAGACTTTTAGTATTTGAAAACCGAGTGCTCAGAACCATCTTGGGCTTGGGGATGCTATCGGTAACGAACAAACATAGAAATTCGCCAGATCACCAGGAAACCACTCATTACAAGCTTTATCAAAGCTAGAAGATTACAGTGGGCAGGACCCGTTATGAGGGCCCCCCGAGATCGTATCATATCAGAAGTATTCCATGAGAACATCAGGACATCACGTCCTCTCGGAAGACCCCGTATGAGGTGGATATATGGTGTGAGAAGAGATACCATGACCTTGGGAGTTACAGATTGCCAGCGAGAGGCTTTGGATCGTGTCAGATGGAGGGAAGAATAGAGGCTGTGGTATGTCGCAAAGTAAATGCTTTTTACCACTAACACAGGGTAGATGGTAAATGGAGGGATTGGCCATCCCCTCCATTTACCATCTACTCTGTGTTAGTGGTAAAAAGCATTTACTTTGCGACATACAACCTAAGAGTAAGTAAGTATAGTATCAGTGGCTTGCGGTCCATGGATGCTGTGGATTCGCCGCATACCTAAAATTTCAAACATGTAAAGTATTTTTATAAATATATAAGGTCAACTTCAAAATTTCAGGGCGATCTTTAAATTTTCAAATTATTATCAGTTATTTCAAATATTTCTATAAAAAATATTTTTTGTTTTGAAAAGTATATTGGTTCTTGAAATGAAATAAAATTGTTGCAATTAAAATGAATGGTTTTTCCGAAATGGGTTCCGGATAGAAGGTTTGTAGTCACTGCCTGGTAGATATATCTTCCAGTTCAAGCATGTCAAATACAAGTACAGACGAGTTTTAGTCGAATAAAAATTCTACTTGCTGAGCAACTATTAAAATAATAATAATATAAAAAAAATGGAATAAATAAAGAAGATTCGAGAACATTTGGACTAATCCATTTCTAAAAACTCTCAATATATAAGATGGGAAATAACTAAGAGTGTTATAGAAAAGTCATAGAATTATAATAAATTTAACATTATCTTATAGGACATGCTGCTAATTCATTGTGGAAGATTTCCATGTCAGGGACTGCACAGTTTAAGTCACAAGATTTAATTTCTGACTCCTACCCTCACTCACACAAGCAGTATCCGTTTGGAGAGAAGGTGCCAAAATATATTTTTAAAAAATCTAATGTTAAATTTTAAAAATAACGAAATTGATGCCGTTTGATTAAAATAAAATTACAAAAAAATGAAGGGTACTTTTTTGGACAGCATCCCCTGGTTGAAAAGTCACCAACCGCTACTATATATTATACCAATATTCTAAATCAAGAATAATAAATAAATAAATGACATTATAAAATTAATTAAAAATTAATTAATTAAGACATATTCTAAAAAATTATTTGAATCTTGCTCTGATTCAATGGATAATATTTTACTATTATTAATAATAAATAGATGAAAGGTGTTTTGATTCCAGCCCAAGTCAATTGAATTGAACCGAATTGGCTAAACTTCCATGAGAGAACGAAAGGCAATCATGATAAATGGATTTGTACCTTTCCCTTCCAAGTCTCTATGTTTTTTAATTTTGCATTGAAAAGGGAATTCTTGAGTTGAGAAAGTTGACATATAGAGAATATACATAGAAAGTAAAGTTGAGACTCGACAACTAAGGGGGAAATCGAAAGTAGAAATAGGCGTCGCAGTGGCAGTGGCCAGGTGGGTTCTCCAACTTCTTTTCAACTTGTTCTTTTCAAGCTGATTGGCTGAATGTCGGTGTCGGAAACAAAGGCCTCAACAAGGGAGAAGGCCAAGTGGCAAATACCCTTTTAGTTGTAATCCAGTATTATTTGGCGTTTGCCTGGCAAAGACTCAAGAATCGTCTATTATGCAATTTGCAAAGCTTTTCGCAATTAATTGCAGCCGGGAGTTTATCTCATTGAGGTGTATAATTTGATAATCTAAAGAGTCGAGTGATCGTTTAAAGCGGCTAATTTGATTTCTAGTGAAAAATGAAATAATAGGAGGGAGAGAAGAAAGGATAAATGGAGTCCCTTCTTTTCCTCCATCTCGCTCACTTTCACTCTGCAACGATCATTCTTCTTCGCCCCGGCATGATGGGATTTTTACTGCAACAAGTTAGCAGGGTTATTTGCATGGAACTTATGAATTACATGTTGGACTTTTATAAATTTTATATAATTTGAAAACTGTTTGTGACATATTAAACAAATGAAAAATAATGTTTTACATTGGTAACCATTTTTGTAGATATTCGGTTTGAATTTTATTAATACATGAAAGCTACTAAAATATAATATTCTAATTAGAAATATGACGCCGATAGCGTGGTGGCTAGCAAATCGCCTTTCAATTGAGTAGATTCAAAATCGAATATCCCGCTTCAATCATTCATTCTCTATTAGCTATAGCTAGCTATTAGCTTTATTCGTTTTGGAATTGGCGTGTGTGCCTTAAGTTGAGTCAAGTGCTCCATCTGGTGTCACTTTTTTCAGCTGGGGCATTTCAGGTGTGTCCCAGGTTGGAGCACTCTAAAAAGAATGCATTTAGAGCACATGGCTATATTCAAATAACGAAATTAAAAAAAAAATATTATTTTTATTATAGTGGAATAATTAAGAGTGGTAGGTATACATATATAATAAGTTATTTATTTATATAATTTATTTATTTAATAATTATTTTAAATAAATAATATATTTACAAATAAATAATGGATACTTTTATGGAAAAAGAATTTTCCATTCTAAAATTACTTCTGGAAAGTGATTCTGATTGTGAATCTTCATCAAGCTCAGATGATGATCCTGAAATTATTGAAAAAATGCTATTAACTATAGCAAGAACAGAAAAAAATGCTATAAATCACTAGAGTGAGTTTACTGTCACTCATTACAGCGATGAAGAATTCAAAAGGCATTTTCAAAATGTTAAAAATGTATTTAATTTTATTTATTTTCTTTCATTATAACCTACTTATTAAAAATTTATTTTTCCAGCAGAAGAAACTAATATTGTCTTCTTTAATTTATAAAAATTCTGCTTCTTTCAGCAAAAATAAGCTTTCAATTTAATTTTATTTTATCATCAATGTAATAATAACAAATAAACGACTTAAAAGAATAATTTATATAAATAATTTAATAAAATAATAGCGTGCCTGGTCATTCATTATTCTAAATTAAATAACAATAATATATTCAAGTTTAAAACAGAGTATATAAAAAAATCGGTGTTTTGAAATTCAAAATGGTGCGAAGCTTTACTAAGGGCGCCCCAAGTGACCATGCTCAATGAGCATGTTCACTTGGTGCACGCGACAAGAAGGCCTAGTAGTGCCACAACTATCCCAAAGCGAATAGGGCTGGGGCACACCAAGTCGGTTGGTATTCCTAAACGAATATGGTTTAGTGACTTGAGGCTAACATAAGGGCGCCCAAAGCCCTCAAAACGAATAAAGCTAATATAAACCCAGCACAAGAACCTGATTCAGTCAGGGAAATTTTCATTTTTGACAAAAATTCAAGGCGCCTCATCAAATATAAGAGAAGGCAACCGGAAACTACCAGTGCGGACATTTTTATTTTTCAGGAAAATTACTTTTAATAAAAACCCTTCAGATATCACACTCTCTCTAGAAGATTATACAGCTCTTATTGTCTTTAAGATGTCTTTGAGATGCTAGAAGAAGAAGATCTCCTAGGTGTCTTTGAGATGTCTAGAAAACACTAGGTCAAGTGTGCTAATAGGGTATTTACTATCTATAGCAATCGTCAAAGTTCAAAATCTACGGCAGACGAAAAAAAATCATAAAATATCATTACACTTCTATTAATTCTGGAATTAGATATATAGAAATAAGACGGCCAAATGCAACTCTGACTCTGAGTATGAAAATAAAGAAATTTTACTTAAAAATACGAGATCATATCAATTACCAACAAATATGAATATTCTTCTTTCGTATATACCTGAAGATTTAATATTAGATTATTAATTCAATGTATATATATAACATATACAGTAGGCTCTCGATAAATCGAACCTCGGTAATTCGAAAACCTCTATAATTCGAAGAAAACCCTCGGTCCCTCGAGAGAACCTCTATAACTCGAAGAAAATCAATGTATTTTGGTCCCCTCTATAAATCGAAGTGAAGCTAGTTCGGCCCACTCCACAATTTTTCCAAGAACTTAGCTCCCTCCAATGTCTATGATTCATGCTACACCACCCCTGAAATGCTTTAGTGCAGTTTCAGCCTTAAAATGGGCCCTGTACGTCAGGAATGCAAGGAAGGAAATGATATGGTTCAACAAGATCTGCAAGATGAGGGACCTCTTTCGAGTGCTTGGAACAGACTTCCAGAGGTTCCCATAACTTTCAACGATTATGTTAATATTGACAATAATGTTGCCACAGCGGGTACATTGTATGATGAAGACATTATGAAACAGTCAATTGTGGTCAATCAACAGATTTCTGACAGTGAAGATGAAGACGACGATGTTCCGATGGTGTCTTCTAAGGAAGCACCCTTTTTTTACGAGGTTTGCGTCGTTTTTTCGAACAGTCCGAAATGGATAACATCCAATCTGGTTGTGTGTTCAAAGCAGTGAGCACTTTGGAAAATGCTGTGGACCAGATTGCAGCCAACCAAGCGACCCAAACGAAAATAACCGATTTTTTATGAAGAAATGATATAACTTTTTTTATAATAAATAAATTGATCCACATGTATTATTATAATATGTATTTTTGTTTCTACCAGCATTCACAATCTTATACAATGACATATATGTACACAGATTTCTTTAATAAAATGTAACTTTCTTCAATTCGAATTTTTACTTTCAGCCCCTCTTTAATTCGAACTCTCACTATTTCGAAAAACTCGATAATTCGAATTTTTTGTTTGGTTCCTATAAATTCGAATTATCGAGAGTCTACTGTATAACCTATTCCGTATATAACCTATTTCACTGGCCAAAATGATCTATCTGGATCGAGGCTATGGGGATGTTTAGAAAATTCCAAAATCGATAGCTTGTTTTTTCTCATAAAAAGTTTTACAACCAAATAAAATTATTTCCTTAAATCATTCTATAATTTAATCAGGAAATATCAAGATTAAAAGTTCGTGAGATTTAATAAATTTTATTAAGGCTCCAATTGTAAATTTTTGATCTCCTGACGATGCAACCTGCAATTCCAAGCGTTTCATTCGAATGCATATTCAACTACAACCTAGACTATCCTGGATCTTTTTAATCAGTCTTTTTTTTTTTGGGGGGGGGGGGTAAATTTGACAACAACAACCGTGTCTGACGAGCCTTTAATACTCTTTAAAACTATTGGTGAACCGAATTATTGGTTATAGTCTTCTATTTGATATATTGTATATTAAAATAAAACAAAAGTTTTTAAAATTGGAATACACAAAGAGAAACGTTTTTCAAGACTCGATAAACTTCCCTTAACTTTGAGAGATTAGCCAATTTTTCGTCACTGATCAGTTCGAGTTTGAAAATGTCGTGTCAAATTACAGCTCATTAGCATAAGATTTTGATTATTCAGGTTTTCTAGCGGTAGCCAGGGAGTCTAAAATCATCTTCCTTTTGAAAATTTAAACACTCTAGAATGACCTTTTAAAGTCCTTTCAGTTTTAAGTTTATCATGATGAGTATTCTATTCAACACAAAGACCCTGATATTCAGAAAAATCGTGCTTGAAAGTGAATTTTTTCAGGTTTCATTAATTTCTAAGCTCAAATAAGTGAAAAAACAATATTTATGGATTTTAAAGGCGGCCAAATGCAACTCTGACTGTATATATTCGAAACAGGAGTGAATTTGAACCTTGTATAAGCTAGAAAATGAGTTGAGTTAAGTTGGGCGTAAAAAAGAGCCTGGTTCGTAAAAGAAAGCCAAGCTTAATATACAGCAGCTTTTGCTACTGAAGGAATGTGGTCATTTCAAGAAAGTTCAAATCCCAGGGTGACACTTATCATTGACATTTTGTCAAAAAATTCCAATGAGCTCATATCTAAGAAAATGTCCTATCTACGCGCCTCGAACTCACATCAGTGTGTCTTGCCATCTTTAAAGTTTAACAAGTTGTGAGATCCACAATTTCTAGCTCTGCTAAAAAGCGATGTTTGTGGGATTGTTTTGCAAGAATTGAGCATTATGAAGGTTGGTAGTATCATCTGCGTAAAAATGAATTGGATTGGTGGGCAAATTCAAAAGGTCATTAATATAGATAATAAAGATACTGGTGGAAATGATAGAACCCCGAGAAATTCCAGCATTAGCATAGAAGAAAGAGAATGATATTCCATCAACCTCAACCTTATAATGTTATAATACTACAATTTAAGGGAAAGCTTTCAAACTACTTGCAGAGGCTTGAGGGGAGGCCCAAGGAAAGCAACTTTACATTTTTAGAGATTTTTCTATTGATGGGAATTATTTTATGAATTATAAGTTGAATTTTTAATAATTTATGTTTAGTTTGCTGCTTATGATATACTATATTTACCATATTAGCCTAATGTTTTACTTTAGTGAACTTTTTTTGTAGCTATTCGGTTTGCATTTTATAAATAATGAAATAAATTAAAATTTTATATTCTAATTACAAAACAATTAATAATTGTTAAAGAGAGACAAATATGAAAAAAATATATAAATAAATATTATTTTACTATAGATCGAAAAAATTTCAAACAGGTGAGTTCATTGAGATGATAATATGGCTTAATGAAACGCCGCTGTTCATTTGCCCATGGGATATCCATTTCAATATTAAAACAATATATAGAACATAAAAACAAATGTTGAACTTTTCATTTTGATTTAATTAATAAAAATAAAATTGTATAGAGATTGCATTTGATGCATTTTGGTTAATAGGATTTAAAAAATTTAATTGAATTTGACACCATTTAACTTTCCAACAAGCATTGTGCTCACGAGTGAGTAGAAAAAATATTTATTCGTTCACTGAGTAGAAAATTTGGCGTGATAATTACACCAGGTGACTTCTATTCACCTTCTCCTCTATCGTATATTCATATTCATTTCTATGACAAAACAAATAGATATAGCGGATATAATTATACATATATTAAAAATTTTAATTTTAATAAATTAACAGACCATTTAAAAATAAAATCAATTTTCAATTGATTATTATACTTATTTTTAGTAGTACAGCTCAAATCCTAGCTGATTAAGTCAGCTCACTCTACCCACGATCAACTGCATAATTTGCGGAAACTGCACCGACTCTTGGGTAAACTTTTTACTTTTCTCTCTAATTTAAATTTAGAATTCCTAGACAGCGATTTTATACAAATGAATATAAAATTCTTGAGTGTAATTTTTTCGCGTATTCTACATATTTGTCAGATTGGTCCTCCTCACAGGGTAGCCATTAGTTCGGATGGGTTTTTTGACATTTAGTTAAATTTCCGAGGAGGTGAACGGACCTCTTCACATATCTTTAGTCCTTATTAATTATTTAATATTAATCAAAATAATTCTCATCGAAAGTACTCATTTTTTTTGTATTTTGTAATAATATTGATACAAAAAGAAGTTGCACCATAAAGGTACAATCTCTGTCCATGGTGGACCCTTGTAATGTGAAAAGAAGAGATTTCAGGGATTGGGTCGGAATTGAAGGTATCTGTGGATGCGAGTCTTGAAAGGCTGAATGTCATATGTCATATATATAGCCGGGAAGACGGACGTGGGAAGTTTACAGATTTATAAATTGAAATGGATTTCAGAGAGAACACACTGCAAACAACTTTACAGATTTATTTTGAAATTTGTTCTACACATATTATTTTTATGATAAAAAAAATCGTTTCACGATCCTTGACTTCACATGTGACTTCAAATTAAGCCCAACCCTGAAATTTACTTTTTGCCGGTTCTATAAGCAAGTTTAGTAAAGGACATCTTTAAGAAGTGAATATTATTATTAAATAATCACTTTTAAGTATTTTGAAGTAAAAGAAACTAAGGACAATTATTTTTATTTACTTACACCTATAATAAACACGATATTGACATTTCTTTCAAACCAAAAATATTATATTCCAAAGCAAATTATTCTATATTTATTGGAAACTTGCTGAGAGTTTGAAGGAAAGGGAGATTCTGCTGCTGCCAACCTCATTTTCCTCCCCATGCTGTATTTAGAAAGAGAGTACGACTGTAGGGTGTGTTGATCCATGCGACCTAAGAGATGGCTGCCAACTAGTTCCTCTTCTGGGGGACTACTCGGGATCAATAAAGATAATTGGATATTGTAAATAAACACCATCCGGAGCATATACAATAGAAAGAGCAAATGGAAGGACATCGCTCTCTTAAAGAATCAAACAGGGAAGTTATTCCTTGGAATGCTTCGCTCGCCAGGCATTCATTCAAATTTTTTTTTTTTTTATTTAACGATCTTAGAAAAATCAGAAACATGGTGAAAACAATTTTCAGACATATTTTTTTTTATCACTTTGTCCGGACTCTGATAGCCCATAAGTAGAATATAGCTTAACCAGATGCAAAGCCCGTCATCGGCGGTCATCTTGCTGGCTAGGGGGCGTGTGTTAAAATTTTAGATTTTAAATAATTTTTAAACTCACACGTATTTATTTAACGCATATCTTAAGTACGGCTAATCACCGACCTCCATTAGATCTCTTTAGCCAATCAGAGAGATTACGTCGTCGTCGCCGTCATTAGCAGATTATTTTTAACCGACTTCAAAAAAGGAGGAGGTTTTCTTTTGGAACGAAGTTCCTTATGGGACGCCTCGGAGGGGTACCCTAGCCGGTGAAAAACGTCCGTAACGTTAAAAAAAAGCGTGCCAATGCTCATGCGCGCGCATCCACTAAGGTCGCCACTCTGGAGGCGGGGCCTCTGGCTTGTGCTGTGGTCGGGAATCCCTGAGAATTTTACTCGAATTTTAATTGTATCGTCCATTATAAAAGAGGTAATGTTCGATCAGGTGGAGTTGCGATTTACCAATCGAATGACGACACTGTTAATATTGTTTCACCAAATATGGACATAATAATGAGAAATGCTAATGACTTTGGTTTCAGACATTCACCTGTTGGAGATATTTGTTCTGCTATTTGCAAGATGGAAAACGGCGTTGAAATCGTAATGGTAGTCGTTTACATTGCACAGAAACAGAAGTTAATAGACATACAAGGATTCATACATCGATCACTGTTGGAGTATTCTGCAGCATCTACAGCATTACTTGAAGAGTATGGTACCAATTATGACCAACTTCCACTAATTTTGGCAGGTGACTTCAATATTAACTTCAAAGATAAGCAATCAGAGTCATTTAAAACTTTTCTGAAAAATACATTTGATTTAAATATGAACAATAATGAAGATGAATCCACTACGAGAGATAATACTACTATCGATGCTGTTTTCTCGAGATATTTGGCAAAAATCGAATCACAAATATATATATCTTATTTTAGTTACCATAAAGCTATAGTTTCTATGATAGAACATAATTAGGCTTAATTATTATTATTCATATAAATACCTGTTTCTTTTTGTATATTATTATTATTATATATTATATATTTTTATAAATCATTGTAAATAAAATAAAGGTGTTAAGATAATTTTATAAAGTAGTTTCTTTGCTTTTTATCGATAAAAAAATCATAATAAAAAATGTATACCCGAATAATTATTTTTCTTTATACCTAGAATAGAACTTAAAATTAATATTTTTATAATAAGGAACTTCGTTCCTATCCGGTGTCCTACGACACAGATCTATTCTATATTTTTTTTTGTGTCTATGTTACCTTATATTAGTTATTGATTAATGTTGGTTTAGTTTTTTAACCGACTTCAAAAATGGAGGAGGTTCTCTATTCGACTGAATTTTTTTTTTTTGTGTGTCTATGTTACCTCATATCTCCGCCAATTGTGAACCGATTTTGAAAAAAAAATTTGCATCGGGTTCAGTCTAGCTTCCGATTGGTCCCGTTTTTTTCATAGGTATTAGACCTTTTTTGTTAGGTTTGATCATGCCTAACTTCTTTGTTTATGAACCGGTTTCGATGATTCTTTTTTTATTGGAAGGGGGGTATCTTAGGGTTGGTGCCATATTAATTTGGTCAAGTTCTGATGATATGATCACTATTAATAACATCACTAAAAAGAGAAAAATAAAAATAATTTTTAAGAAAAAAATAAAACCGACTTCAAAAAAATTAAATACAACAAATAAAATACACTAAAAGGTATAAAATAATTATTAACTTATTTAGTTACAACTAAACTACGAAATATTAACATGAAATTACTTTTTTAAGTCGGTGCCAAACATATACCTTTTATGAATCGCATTTGCACCGAGTACAAAAAGTAATTTCATGTTAATATTTCGTAGTTTAGTTGTAACTAAATAAGTTAATAATTGTTTTATACCTTTTAGTGTATTTTATTTGTTGCATTTGGTTTTTTTGAAGTCGGTTTTATTTTTACTTTATTTTCTTAAAAATTATTTTTTTAAGTATAGATAAGGAGGTATGTGGGCCAAGGAATTAAAATTTATTGATATTCCTTAATTCTAAAATTCTAAAGAATTTTGGACCAGACTGAGAGGTTAATTTTAAAATATTCATATTACAAAAAAATATTTAATAAGTATTCAATTAATTTTTTTTCGATAAAACTAATTGAGTTCAATATTTTTCAGAATTTTTTTGATTGCTAGATTTTGAATGTAACGATCAACAAAGCGAACAAATATATTAAAACTCTTTTAATTACGCCAACGATATAATTTGACTGTTCGAAAAACTTTTTCCAAATGTTCATAAATCCCATTGAAATGGCAAAAGACAAATAAGGCGGAACGCTATGTAAATTGATTTTATATTCAAATGCAGGTAACTTCATTTCTGCTGAACCATCTTATTTTTTCTCTACTGAATTTTCTCTTAATTTTAACATTTTTTTCTCTCTCTCAGCCAATATAACAGAGGATTTTCAAAATCAGTTATTTTTCACTAAATTATACTTGAGTTTTTGTATTTAAGTTTATCTTCGGGTGATAAAAAATGTCATAAGAATAATGAAATTGAAATTTATTAAATAAATAAAAGCATTTTTTTTTATCTAAAGAAGAGTAAATGTTAAAATAAATAAAATCCTAAGATTTCATTTTCATGAGGACCTCGCTGATTCATATAGGTACATATTGATATATTCGTAATTGTTTGAATTTTGAATAATATAAGTATATCTTCATTATGGACCATTAAATATAATACAATGAAATGTATTATTTCCCAAAGCTGTTTTTTTTTAATCTTGTACTGAAAATCTAAATAATAAAATTAAGGTTTTGTCTGTACATTGCTCCAAATCACGCCAAATTTTTGTTTCACACGTTTTAAGCAAAGTTATGAACGAAAACACCCTCAAGAAAATTCCTGTCTGTCTGTATGTTTCCTTGGTTTCCTCGAAAAGTTGCTCACGATTCACGTAAAAACGGCTCAAGGGATTATTATGAAATTTCATATTTGTATCAGATGTCTTCTAACTTACGTTTATAGCTATATAACGTTTTGATATTTTGACCCCAAAGGGGTTTGGGGGGGGGGGGGGGGGCACGAATGAAAATTATCAAATAACTCCTTAACTATTGACCATACGGCAAATTTTATTACAAACAAAGTTGTAGGGGATGTGATTTCTGACAACTTTTTTGTTAAAAAAAATTCCCCCCAAAAACCTCCCAAAAGGGGGGGTGGGTGAAAAATGTTAATTCTTGCCCTTAGACAAACTCAACCAAATTTTGTATACATAATCCGTGTGGCTCTAGAGAGCTAGAAATGCAATGCATGGGGTGTGAGGGTGGGGTTCGTGGGTTGGGGTCCAGGGCTTGAACTCTGGCTAGCAAGAGGGCCGCCGAAGGCGAAACACTTGCAGCTAGTATAAAATAAAAAATTAGCAAAATCCATTACATCCTTCTTCCAGAAATGTTTAATTAAGCATTTTTTTTTATTAAAGGGATGGTTTCTTATGCAATACCAATTAACTACTAATCTAGTGTTTAGTGTGCAATTTAGGTAACCAAATACCTACACTCTAAGTATCGGTTGTGTTTTTTGTGGGATCTTGAAAGATTAACTATTTGGCTAATTTTCTAATATTAAATTATTAAAAAAATTTACCTATTTCATCTTCCTTATTCTATCCCATCAATCGACATCTAAAAATAAAAAATAAATTCCTTCTTAAATAAGTTCAAACTAATATGAATTTTCTTCTTATAAATAAATTAATCAAATAAAGAATATAAAATGAGTCTTGTAGATAGCGATAGGAGAGCTGATATCCTCGCCGCAGACCATTTGAATAATATTAGCGAAATTGCTAGATTATTTTAGCAAGTCAGTTTTCCATGAGAGTTGAAAAGGCCAACCAGAGACTGGAAGGCCTTCAGGTTGTTAAAAATTCCATCAGTAGTAGTAGAGAAGGCGACTCCCAGCCCTCCCAGCCCTGCTAAACTATTAACCCTCAACGGCTTCGCCATCCCAGGTGTGTCATATGATGTGTGAGTGTAATTCCTCACTTACATCAAAGGAGGGCACATTTGTGCACTTGGGAATTGGGAACGAAACGAGGGGGGAATAAATATTTAGATTAATATTGCCTCGTTCAAATCTTGTTTTTATTTACTCCATAATTCGTTTGCTAAATACACATTTCAATAAATATATCGTCGCAGCAGAGCTGTCCAACCCGTGGCCCGCGGGCCGCATGCGGCCCAGCTCTGCAATGAGTTGGCCCAACATAAAATCATAAACTTCCTTAAAACATTGAGATTTAAATGTAGAGATATATTTATTCCCTTTTTCGAAATATGAATGTACAATTGTACAATACGTGAAGCTTTTTTCAAGAATAAAATTCACTAAAAGCAAAATTATAATCTCAACTATATAAAATAAAGTTTCGAATATTTAAAAATTCTTCTTCTCATATTTTCATTTTCTAAAATATTTATTATTTCAGTAATTTATATGCTACGACACTAACCAAGTCTTTAGTTATATCAATATAGTAGAAAGAGACAAATAAGTAAACAATAAAGATTTCCCTGATATTCACTTCGATTCGAATACCCTAAAAATGTGTGACAGCCTATCCATGTTGGGCGTCTCAGTCACATCAGACCTGTCTTGGAATGAACACATCTCCTCTGTGGTGGAATCTGCAGCAAGGAAGATTGGCTTCTTATTCAGGTCCAAGCGATTTTACAAACCCCCACAACTTCTCACCATCTAGAAGGCCCAAATCCGCCCCTGTCTCGAATACGGCTCTCATCTATGGAGAGGAGCCTCTAAATATTCTTTTGCTACCCTGGATGCAATTCAGAAACGAGCCGTCAGCCTAATTGACGATTCTAACCTCACCGACTCCCTCGACTCGCTGGCTCATCGAAGAAATGTCTCTGCCCTTTCCCTTTTCTATAGATACTATCACGGCAGGTGCTCTGATGAGATAAAATCAATAATTCTCCCCAAAGCATGCTTTGCACGTAGCACTCGTTTTGCCGACTCCCAACACTCTTTCGCGGTCAAATTGGAAAAGTGCCGGACCACTTCATTCACCAATATATATATCCCCATGAATTCAAGGAACTGGAACTCTCTCCCAGCCTCCATCTTTCCCAGCACCTATAATCTTCAAACCTTCAAAACCGGGGTGCATAGACACCTACGTTTACACCCTCTCACTTAATCTACTTTCCCTTCTCTTCGGTAATGCAAGGGTCTTTCGAGATCCATAGGAGCTGCATCTTTACTGGCGCACCCCTTCTTGCATTCGATTGCATTAAAAAAAAAAAGAATAGGGGTTTTCAAGAACAATCACAATTAATTGATAATTTCTCTCCTGGGCTAAAACTTGTCAGGACTTGTCTTTTAGATCTTTGCACGTTCTTACATGTCAATAGATAATGGATAGTCAGGTATTATTATATCCGTTACCCTTTTAAAAAATAAATTATCATTCCTCATATCCTTCTTTAATCCCATTCGATTTAAACCAGAGCTGTCCAACCCGTGGCCGAATATAAAGTCACAATTTATATGTATATACTGCAAAACACACAATAATTTGGCCTGATAATTTTTTTCTCTAAAATAAGAAATCCGAAAATCTACTGGGAAGTTTTCGAAAAATAAAAGTGCTAATTTTAAATTTTGAATCTGGAACTAGATTTCAAGATTTCTGAAATAATAATCATCATTTTAAAAAATAATAATTTTCTTATTTCTACATTATTTCTTTTTTGAATAACAAATATCACTAGAATTATAATATTTTATCCGCGGTCCGAGCCAATTTTTTTCTTCAAATGTGGCCTATGTTAGCCAAAAGGTGGACACCCCTGCCTTAGAGTGTAAACCTGCTAACTCACTACATGTTTAGAAAATTCCAAAATCGATAGCTTATGTTTTTTCTCATAAAAAGTTTTACAATCAAATAAAATTATTTCCTTAAATAATTCTATAATTTAATCAGGAAATATCAAGATTAAAAGTTCTTGAGTTTTAATAAATTTTATTAAGGCTCCAATTGTCAATTTTTGATCTCCTGACCATGCAACCCGCAATTCCGAGCGTTTCATTCGAATTCATATTCAACTACAACCTAGGCTGTCCTGGATCTTTTTAATTATTACTTTATCCAATGCGAAACATGGGAGAAAGTATTGCAATCGGTCGCGCGGCAAGCGCGACTTCAACGGGTCCTCAGGTAAAGACTACGGAACCCATGGACTCAATTAAGGTCACAAATTGAAGTATTCAATGAGATTGAATTTTATTTAGCATGTGGCGGTTTTGTCAAAAGTTACCTGGAATCTCGTCGAGAGGCCAAAAAGTGCCATTTTTTTTGGAAGTGCGTGCGGATGGATGGATGTCGTTTTTTTCGTCCACGATTTTTTCCACACCTTTGCACCGATTGAAATGAAATTGAAAACCTACCAACATTTTAACAAAATGAAGCGCTGATTAGTTTTTGGTACATATCGGCCCACAAACATTAGTATTATACAACATTATTTATTTCAGTACTTTTTTAGTTTTTTCTAAATATCTTTAAAATGACTTAACCAATTTTGATGAAATTTAATATCCTAATTAAGTACCTTGGGGCCGACAAAAAAAGTTAAATAAAGTTTTTAGTAAAATTATATTTTAAATTACTTTACTCTAAAGTAAGATTTTTGAATTCATTAAAATTTATTCATTTGATCTGTTTATTGTAATATAGGACTCATTTAACCTAACTAAGAGTGGATAGGCATTTTCTCTGTGAAATGCTAAAAATAGCGATTGATTCTCAACTAGTACTTGAGGAATAACCATTCTATATTGGATTTTTGACGTTTCGGTTTTTATTGGTAACCATTGCTGAAGACATAGAGAAATCGACTTTAAACCAAAAATAGCGATTGATTCTCATCTAATACTTGAGGAATAACCAATCTATATTGATTTTTGGGCGTTTCGGTTTTTATTGGTAATCATTGTTGAAGACATAGAGAAATCGACTTTAAAACTAAAATAAAGGATTGATTATCATCTAATACTTGAGGGAATAACCATTCTATATTGGATTTTTTAGATACTTTGGCTTTATTGGTAACCATTGTTGAAGACATGGAGGAATCGACTTTAAAATCAAAAATAGCCATCGATTTCATCTAATACTTGAGGAATAACCATTCTATATTGGATTTTTGGCGTTTCGGTTTTTATTGCTAACCATTGTTGAAGACATAGAGAAATCGACTTTAAACCAAAAATCGCGATTGATTATCATCTAATACTTGAGGAATAACCATTCTATATTGGA
>JALMQS010000048.1:377670-413573 GCA_024734495.1 Forficula auricularia | reverse complement strand
TAAAAAAAAAAAAAAAAAAAAAAAAATCTTTAAAACTATTGGGGAACCGAATTATTGGTTATAGTTATAGTATTATATTTGATATATGGTATATAAAAATAAAACATAAGTTTATAAAATTGGAATACACAAAGTGAAACGGTTTTCAAGACTCGCTAAACTCTCCTCAACTTTGAGAGATTAGCCAATTTTTCGTCAGTGATCAGTTCGAGTTTGAAAATGTCGTGTTAAATTACAACTCATTAGCATAAGATTTAGATTATTCAGGTTTTCTAGCGGAAGCCAGGGAGTCTTCCTTTTGAAAATTTAAACACTCTAGAATGACCTTTTAAAGTCCTTTCATTTTTAAGTTTATCATGATGAGTATTCTATTAAACACAAATACCCTGATATTCAGAAAAAATCTTGCTTGAAAATTAAATAAAATAATAAGAACTCAAAAATCAAATATAATGCACTAAAGGGTATAAAATAATTATCTAATATAGTTACAACTAAACGACGAAATATTAACATGATATCACTTTTTGAAGTCGGTGCTAAACAAACTATATAAGCTAGCTTACCCGCCAAACGTACTAAGTAAAATCCGTCGAGTGCCATTCATAAAATGTATATTTTTGGTACCGACTTCAAAAAGTGATTTCATATTAATTAGTGTATTTTATTTTATTTTTGAGTTCTTATTATTTTATTTGGTGAATTTAATTTTTTTGAAGTCGATTTTATTTTTATAAAAACAAACTCAAAACATTTATAAAATTTCCAAACATTTCGGGAGAAATTCTCATTTAATTAGTAGAAAAAAATTGAAAAATAGTTACTTTATGTAATCAAATGTCTATAAATCTCACATAAAAAAACTATTTTTCAAATTTTTCATTGATAAAGACCAAGTTTCTCTCCAAATATTTGAAAATTTCATTAACGTTTTGATATTGTTTTTATTAAAGAACTGTATTTATTCAATACAACAAAACAATCAATATTATTTTCAAAATAAAATATTGCATTTAATTAGTCTGGTTCATTTAAAATTGTGTTACACTGGAAGTGTAATTATTCGCATCAAATGAGAGCCTGTTTAAATTTTATTTTAAAAAATATTTACAAAATTAATGCAGTATAAATAAATGTATTAAATTATTGTAAAAAATATCTAACAGCTGTGTGCCACAGGCAGAAGTAACTGGTTAATAATAATAACAATAAAAAATATTTTGCGAAGATAGAAATTAAATGTAATCAAGTCTTTAAGAATATTTGTTATAATAATTTTTTAAATTATTTATGTCGAAAGATAATTTGAAGGCAACTTTTTTATTTAAAATCTGGTAGCCAGTTTATCTCGTTAAAACGTATTCAATCTTCTTGTCCCCGAGAGTCATCCATCTAAAGCTGAAGAATTCAATGGCTTTGTAATGCTAATCGATTGCACACTTATCCAATTGATTCTATTTTTGCCCAAATGAAATAATTCCTACACGTTATCTTGAATTCTTTTATAGCATAATAAATCTTTATTTTAATCCTTAGATACCAGTAGACAGGACAACGACATTTTACTTTACCATACAGGGTATGGTCATTGGTCAAGTATTGTAATCGTGCATGAAAAAAGTGTTTTTTTTTTGCTTCTTTTTTTTCGAAATATCTCAAAAACGGTTGATTAAAAAAAAAATCTTTTGTCAAAATGTCTATTAGTCTCTAGTCAGTTTGTTAGTCTGTGCGTTACCAAATTTTTGTGGACGAGCTAGCTCAAAAACTAGTGTGAATATCAAAACCAAATTTCCCATCTAATTTCGGTGCATTGAGATTAAGAGCGGATTTTGGTGCATATCGACCCAAGGGGGTGGGGGTTAAAAATTAAAAATCTAGGCCATTTGAGCAAACTCAACCAAATTTTGTAGACATACAGTGGACCCCCAGAAGTCTAAAAGTGTAAAAACTAACAGCCCAAAATGGTAGAGGGGGGGGGGGTCTCAAAAAATGAAAATATAGGTCTATCTACCAAATTCAACCAAATTTTGTATACATAAACAGTGGGCCCCCAGAAGTCGTAAAATGTAAAAACTAACCCCCCTACATGATTATAAATAATTTTATTAAATATTAAATATAAGTGAGGGGCCAGGTTATATGGTAAGGTCAAGTGGATGGCCACATCAGAACGTGTCAGTTTATTTGTATTGTTTATAATAGAATATAATTACAATTAATTTTATAACTATTTAACACTTTGTTATACGTCTATATTTTGAAGAATTTATTAATAATGTTAGTGTTTATTTTCAAAGTATATAGCATTTTGTAAAGTGCACTCATTCATTCTCTCTATATAATTATTTTAATATTACACCGAACTTTCAGTAAGCTTACTATCGTGAGAATCTGAATTCAGAAGAAAAGAACTGTGTTTGAAAATTATCTTTCTTCACGTCCCAGATATTTATTAAGTGTGCGCAGTAATTTTAAAATATTTGAAATAAAACAATATTTCATAAATATTATTTATTTGCATATTATTCCAATATTTGTGAAGTGCAGTCTTTCATTCTCTCTATATAATTATTTTAATAAAATCTGATTTCATCTAAGTGCGAATGAATATTTGTAGAATAATAGGAATTAAAAATATATTAATTATTGGCTGAAACTTGTCTTGACTTGTATCTCGGCAGCTTGGTAACAGATAGCAAGAAAGATGCCTCTATATCCGCGATCTTTTTATAAAATATCTTATTCTCTATTTCTTCTTTGATTAATTAGAGTCACTTTCACTGAGCTTTAATTTATTTGATGATTTTAATTAATTATTAATACATTAAAGGAAAAATTAAAAATTTTTAAGATTCTTTGTCAAACTTTATTTATTTATTTAAAAAGAGACAGCTGGCTGACACATGAGTCTAGGACACCTTATTGTGTCAATATAGTGATACAAACTTAATACAACATACAAATAAAATATCATATTATTAATTACGGGTGTAGGATGCTATGACTCTACCTTCAAGTAACCACCCGAGGCGAAATTTAAGTACTACTTTTATCCCTCAGGCCCGAAATAGAACCAATTTAGAGAATTGTTAGCTCCTACATTGAACCCCGAGATCCTACATTTACTGTGAGGTACTACTTTGAACCCCTAAGTACGATGTTAAAAATGAAGACCTACTATTGTCTTCTTGAGCCCCCTAATAAATTTATATTTATTAGAACATCTATTATTTGCGCTCACTTAGTTAGCCAACCTAATCGCCTAAAAACCAGCCCGAAATGAAGATATTCGAGCCGAACCGAGACGAACTGAATATATCTTAACCGAACCTTTCAAAGTTTGTTCGGGAACCCATTTTTTTATCTAAATGAACTGAGATGATGAATAGAACCGAGCCTATGAAAAGTTCTAAAAATGAAAATTTCCAACTCCCACTGGCGCTCAATTGAGACAATTTGAGACATCACAGTCCATAAACTCAATTTCAATTTTATAGTTTAAAATTTTATTTTTACTTTCCGACTTATTTTCTCTTGTTCTAAAAGAATCCGTTGTCAGATAGCGGCTCCACACGGAACTCGTGATACTACTGTTTCCGTGGTTTTTATAAAAATACAATTGAAAAATAAAATAAAATAAATAAAAAAAAAAAAACAAAACAAAAAAAAAAACAGTATATTTTAAACTCCATATCTGAAAAACTAAGCGAAATCTCGAAAATTGGTATTCTTCATTTTCGTCTTATTTTGGTGAGTACTATAAGAATTCATCGTCAGATGCCACAGTTACCGTAGAATCCCCGAAATGCTCATTATTCGATGATAAAAATATATCATTCCAAAAAGTCTCCAGTGAGCCACCCGGGTGATTGCCATGCATTTTGGTTTCCATCCATAAAGCCTTATAATTACATCTTCATATTCATTCATTTGTAAATATGTAAATAACCACTTTTGTACATAAATTCTTGCCTTGGGTAATTATCTCGGGAACTATGTAAAAAAAATAAAGATATAATAATAATTATTATTTTTATTATTTATTATATTTATTATGATCCAATAGGTTATAGGGGTCCAAAATAGGCCCTAATTTTTATTCCCATCAGAACGGACTTTGAACCCCAAACTGGTAAAACGGGAAATTTCTACCGCTTTCCAGTCCAAAGTCTGACCTAATTTAACATGGAAATAGAATCTACTTTGAGATTCCAAGTCAGAAAGTTGAAATTTGGCAAATTAATGTTGTTTACTTACATGAGTCAAATTTCAGTTCGATAGATCTTGATATGACAATTAAATATTATTCTGATTTTCTGAATTTTTGATCCGGAAGCATAAAAGTTATAAATCCAAAATATAATTGGTTCTTTTTTTTAATGCGATGGAATATAAAAGGGCCACGCCAAGAATATACAGCCCCTATGAATCGCCCCTTGCATTACCGAGAAGGAGTAATTGATCAAAATAAAGGGTGGAGGTGTGTGTCTGTGAACCTGGCTCTTGACGTTTTGAACATTATAAGCGACGAGAAAGGTGGAGGGCAGGAAAGAGTTCGAGTTCCTTGAAGTCATGGAGACAAACGGATTGGCGAATCAAGTGGTCCGTAACTTTTCTAATTTAATCGCGAAGAGATGCTGGGAATCGCCAAATCGCGTGCTACACGCAAAGTAAGCTTTGGGGGAAAATTAGTGACTACAAACATATGCAGAGCATATGCACTTATAATACCTATTAGAGAAAAAATAATTTTTAAGAAAAAAATAAAAACCGACTTGAAGTCGGTGCCAAACAAACTATACCTATAAGCGAGCGTACCCGCCTAACGTACTAAGTAAGATCCGTCGAGTGCGATTCATAAAATGTATATGTTTGGCACCTACTTAAAAAAGTAATTTCATGTTAATATTTCGTAGTTTAGTTGTAACTAAATAGAAAATTATTTTATA
The DNA here is from genome assembly GCA_024734495.1 of Forficula auricularia. NCBI lineage: Eukaryota > Metazoa > Arthropoda > Insecta > Dermaptera > Forficulidae > Forficula > Forficula auricularia. Next base: position 408,624 of record JALMQS010000048.1, on the reverse strand, counting down.
CCTTTTAGTGCATTTTATTTGTTGCATTTAATTTTTTGAAGTCTGTTTTTATTTTTTTCTTAAAAATTATTTTTATTTTTTTCTTAAAAATTATTTTTATTTTTTTCTTAAAAATTATTTTTATTTTTCTCTTTTTAGTGATGTTATTAATAGTGATCATATCATCAGAACTTGACCAAATTAATATGGCACCATTCCTAAGATACCCCCTTTCCAATAAAAAAAGAATCATCGAAATCGGTTCATAAACAAAGAAGTTAGTCCTGAACAAACCAACCAAAAAAGGTCTAATACCTATGAATGGGACCAATCAGAAGGTAGACTGGACCCAATGCAAAAATAATTTTCAAAATCGGTTCACAATTGGCTGAGATATGAGGTAACATAGGCACAAAAAAAAAAAAAAAATCAGTCGAATAGAGAACCTCCTCCTTTTTTGAAGTCGGTTAAAAACGGAGAAACGCTTCTTCGATGGGCCAGCGAGTCAAGGGAGGCAGAAAGGATGGAATCGCTTATTAGTCTGATAGCTCGTTTCTGCATTGCATATAGGGTGGCAAAAGAATGCTTGGAGGCCACTCTCCACAGATGTGAACCGTATTTCATATAAGGGCAGAATCGGGCTTTATAGAGTGCGATAGGCTACAGAGGCTCCTGGACATGAATAAAAAGCAGGACAGATGCGACTGAGGCGCCCAATATCACAAATCTTCAGGGTATTTGAACCAAAGAAGTTGTCAGGGAAATCATTCCTCTAGAGATAGACTTATAAATATATTAGACTTAACGTTAACATTTCTAACTATTCCATTATATTATTAAATTATTATATTAGAATTAAAGAGGAAAGATATTATGGGGAAAAGCGAGCCAGCAGTCAAGCAATGAAAGAAAAAAATAATATCCTCTTTTGCCATCTTCACTCACATAGAGAATATTACAATTTTATAGTTATAAAATGTTAATATTCTCTATGTAACGGAAAATGGGAAAATAAAATTTGGCCAAAAACCTCTAAAGCAGGGCTGTCCGACCCGCGCCCCAGTCTGCAATGAATGCGCCCAACATAAAATCATAAACTTCCTTAAAACTTTGAGTTTAATGTACTTGCTGGAATGTGTATCAGATACAATTTGTCCTAATAATTATTTTCTTCAAATGTGGCCCTTGTAAGCCAAAAGATTGAACTGGGCAACCCTGAGCTTTTTTTCTTTTGCTTCTTATTTTCAAAATATCTCACAAACAGATAAAACTATTTCGATAAAAAAAAAAAAAAAAAAAAATTGAGCGAATTTACCGCGTTTCGGTCTACGATCGTAAGTGGACCTTTATATTTTTAAAGATAAATTAATTATTTTCTTAAAATATCTGTTAGTGATTATATGGTTGGGTAGTGTAGATTTGCAACTAGTAATAGGTGGTCCTAACACTTGTAGAATTGTATTTGATTTTGTAAATTTGGGATAGATTTATTATAATTAGATGATTATTTGTTATTATATTTATTAATTAAATATATATTTAAAAGTTTATTCCTCTAAAATATTGATTTTTAATTAATGAAGAAAAGTTAAGTGAAAATCACTTGACGCACAGGCTTTTTATTTAAAAATAATCTTAAATCAATTTGTAATGTCGTCAATACGTTTTTATTTTATCTGGAATTATTTTCATTTCTGATATCTAATCAAGTAACGGGATTCTTTTCTCTATGCTCTGTTTTTCTCATTGAAATGCATTTATTTTATTTCGAGTCGAGCAGCCAGAGTGTCAAGTGCTTAATATTTGTGTTTTATGGGTGTTGCGTTTTGTGCATTTTTGTTGACTACTTCATTGTGGACAATTGTTCAAACCTTCATACAGAGATAAGGTAAACATTTTATTTAAATTATTTAAATCTTTTGAATAATTTGGTTATTCCTAAAATAAAATCACACATGATAACTACATATTAAATTTTCAATTGAATATATAATAAATAAAATGAGAAAATTGTTACAAATACAGTCTGTTGCTAAATAATTGTGAAATATGCTCACCTATTATAAAATAAATTGAAGTAAGAGTGGAAAGAGACTCTCCGTAAATCCAGCTTGTCATACTAATCAATTTAAATAATAAACTATTCAAAATTTTTGATTTTCTACAATAAAACCATGTACCTATAGTGAACATTTCTAAGAATGTATATTTCAAGAGATAGGTATTAATAAATTTGTCAATATGTTTGTTAATGAGTGTGTTAACAAATTTTGTGTAGGCTCCAAAAATCAATGAAGGAGTTAAAACGAACTTTTACATTTATATCGACACTTTAAGAGCATATTTGTCCAACCCGTGGCCCAGCATAAAATTATAAAATTCCGTAAAACTTTGAGATTTTTATGTACTTACTAGAAAAAATATCTCATACAATAGGACCTCATATTTTTTATTTTATTTTTCTAAAATAAGAAAAAATCGAAAAATCTCCCCAAAAGTTTTTGAAGAATAAAAAGATATTTCCAATTTTGAATGTGAAAAAATATTTCAAGATTTACGAAAAAATAATCAAAATTTTAGCATATTTTGACTCCATTTTTATAAGATATATATCTAAATATTTTACTTATAAACTTTTTGATTGAATGTATGGAATTGCAATCAGACATTGAACTGAAATAAAAATTTAATAATGTCTCTTTATTAGAATTTTATAAAAATTATCTACCCAGAAATAAACATTCCTGGCTTCAAAATATTTATTCTCTTTTTGGGAGTGTGAATTTACATAAAAGTAATGTAAACGCACCGGTAGTAGACCATTTAAAAGATTTTTATGTAAATAAGTATTTTTAACTTCTAACTTGCCCCGAGATTCCGATAAATAACTAGAAGCTCATCTTTCGGATGGCTTCTTAACGAACTAGACAGCTATTTGTGCAGTAAAGGTTTCATTGTGCATCTTGAAAACAACTAGGTAACTTGGGATTACATTTTATGCTAATTTCTTACAAATCATTAACGATAGACTTCAATTTATGTATAGGACATTTTATGTTATATTTAATAATAATTTCAATCTAAAATATCAATTCAATAATTTTAATCAATTATAGATTTTTCCAGTACGTAATCAAGAATCATGGCCAAGAGTGTGGTCACCTTCTGAAACACAAATCACTTGTTTTTTTTTAGAAATTGACAGGGGGTGGTCAATTTTTAAATCAACGCAGTTCCAATTGTTTTACGTTAGATGACTTGTTTCTTAATTGAATCGTTGATGTACTGTTTAGGAATTTCTTTTTTATTTGCCGTTAACTTTTTATTTTCCAATAGATGAGCATATGGCCAACTATTAACTCGCGGTGTGGTCAACTAGGTACTAAAATCTTAAAAAAACTTCCAAGATCATGCCTCAAATAAAAGGAAATTTTCGAAATTACAAGCCTGAAGATATTGAAAGATCAATTTACCAATCCCGATTTGCTTAACTATGACTGGAAGGATGTTGTGTTCCATATCAGTCAACTGAAGCAAGTGAGCAAAACTAGAAAAGTCTACTCAGTTCCAGAACTTGATTTCCTGTGCCCAGCAATTAATTTTCATTTTTTTGCGTATAAGCGCTTGTTAATAGGGGTGTCAATTACTAAAAATAATGGTCTACTTCTGAAACATTTCATTTTTAGGGATGTCTCCTACTGAACCTCTAACTTGACTTTTTGAAATAAATTTATTTAATATTGAATGGATTTATTAATTTCCTTTTGGCTTGTAGTCCTGTTAAGAATGAGTGGTACCATACGACAAGACTTCTATTTTCGTCATCATTATAAATATATAGCGTCACTAGGAGTGTTTTTTGATAGAAATTCTCATTCATGGGGTGTACTACCGTACCGGTACGTTTACCTACGTGAAGTTTTTTCCAAGAATAAAATAAAGCAAAAATATAAGCTAAACTATCAGATAAAAAAAAATAATGAAGTTTCGAATATTTAAAAATTATTCTTCATCTCATATTTCCATTTGCTAAAATATTTATTGTTTCAGCAATTAAAACTTTTTCAAGTGCTAAATGATTTAAAAACAAAATCCTGAAGGAAAAGAACTCAAAGATTATTATGCTATGACATTTTTGCTTCTTCATCATGGTGGATTTCATTATTCCACAATATAAACTATCTTTTTTGATTAACAAATATTAATCGAATTAGTATATTTCTTCTAGCGCCTGAGGCATTTTTACTTTCATTTTTCTTCAAATGAGCCAGGTGTATGGCGAAATGGACACCCCTGATCTAAAGGATAATTTCTTTGTTTTTTCTTCTTTGGCTACTTTTACGGTTTTTCCTTTCACATAATCTAGAATAGCCACTTAAAATCATTCTAATTATAAAGATGGATAACCAACCGTCTTGGTATGTTCAAAGTATCTGTTCAGAAATGATCATCGAAGTTAAAAAATATATGACTAGGTTTCTTCTGAGACAAGAAACCCTCTTTATACACTGTGAACTATTGGCATTTTTACATCCTATGTATTTCCATTCGATCTGCGTGCATCTCCATGGAATTGATTGGGAGCCCCAAAGAGAGTTGTGAGCTGCTACAAAAGTAACGGCTATACTTCTTAAGACCAGGCTGCCGAGACCTTGATCTAGCCCCGAGATTGAATCTTATTGCTCCCCTCTTTTTAAATATTTCTTAAAATATTTTTATATATTAATAAACTTACACACTCAGCACAGATATATGTGTTGAGGAGCCGAAACGTCAGGGAGACCTAATATGGCACTTAAAGAAGAAGAATTGAGATAATAATTGATAGGAAAAACAGCAAATAAAGATGAATGAAGCTCTATAGAGTCTTTGGCAAACAGTGCGAATAATAATTAAAAAAAAAATTAAAAAAATAAAACTTTGAATGGGTACCAATTTTTTATTGCATTATGAAAAAAATAATAAAAGGCTTAATAATTGACTAAGTTCTCTCTTTATGTTGGCTTATTCATTTAAATAGGGGACTAGGTAAACTATTGGAAAAGGCATCAGGTATTGTGCCATAAGGAGAATGGAAAAACAAAAACCAACACACAGACATAGACGTATTCACACATTCATGCGTCGAGTTTTTTCATTGAGGTTCAAATTGGTTTTGTTGGGCCAAGTTGCTGCCCTTTCGCCCCTCAACAAGTGTCCAAAGTTAGGGTGGGGCACTCTGGGATTGTTTTTTTGCCAGAGAACAAATTCCCTCCCTTGTTTTGAACAAACGATCGACACTAGGCACCGACTCTCGCCGCTTTTCGAAATAATCAAACCAATGAATAAAAAAGCAGCATGCAGCAAATTGCTACCAACTACGGTTAATCTTTCGAAATTTCAATTATTCAAAAGCAACATCTTTTTACAGATAAAATTCGTTTTTGAAAAAAAACGGTGTTATTTTATGCTAGGCCACTGCGATGCTCTGTAAAGTCTATTGAAGGAGTATATAAAAGAGTGTGTCTTTATAACGATGAATAAAATTTATAATTCCAGCAGAAGAGACACTCTTTTATTGTCTCCTTCAATATATACAAATTCTGCCCTCGGCAAAGAAACTTTCAATTTAATGTAAAGTCTATCTTTAAAGATAGATTATTACTATAATGATTAAATTAAGGTGTTTAGCCCGCATTGGCTGCTAAGGTCTTTAGCGTCTTGGATATACGAAGATAAGTCAAAAATTACTTACACTTTTCGTTCTACAACTTTATTAATCTAAGATAGGTGTACAACAGATACATTATTTTTCGAAATAATCTTCACCTTTAGCAATGCACTTGGTCCAGCGAGCCACAAGCTTCCGGGTGCCTTCCTGGTAGGTTTTCGGTTGGTCATGAAGCCACTTTTGCACAGTATCCCGAACGTCTATGTCTGAGGCAAATCGACGACCTCTCAAAGCTTCCTTAAGCGGTCCAAAGAGATGAAAGTCTGAGGGAGCGAGATCTCTGGGCTGTAGGGAGGGTGTTCCAGAGTCTCAAAGCGTCTCAAAGTTGACGGTCGCCCAGCACCCTCTTTTTGTGTTACGCTCGTTCGTTCACTTTTAAACATTTCGATCCATAAAAAACACTTTTACGAGATAAAGCACTTTCCCCATATAGTTACAAAAGTCTCCGGTGAATTTAATCACCTTTCACACCCTCTGACCACTCCTCGTTGCTCCTCTTTGGTGCAATCTGAGCTAGAGCTGACATGCTTATGTTGTTGTAGCTAGACGACATGCTTATGCTGTTGTAGCTAGACGACATGCTTATGCTGTTGTAGCTAGACGATAACTGACGCGATCGTGATTAAATTCTGCACACGTGACCACAGAAGCGCCAACTCAACGCATGCGCGTGCGGCCGCCTATCTTAGTTTAATAAAGTTGTAGAACGAAAAGTGTAGGTAATTTTTGACCTATCCTCGTAATATGAAGAAGGGTTCGAGTAGGCCTGAAACATGTATTAACAATAATCAATTTTTCAAAAATTAAGAAGTTTTTTCTTTCTCTTTTAAAAATACAAGATTGATAAGAAGAATAGGGAAGTTATATCAATCTAAAATACTTCAACCTCCATTGCTGATCCTTAAGAACGACTTCTCGGAGACCCAACTAATGACATTTATTAAAATATCAATAAATCAATAATGAAATAGAAAGATTATTATGTGTTATGTTATTATTAAATGTTATTTATGCTTCGAAATTAATTAAAATTTTGACCCCCTGACGATGCAACCGGCAATCCATAGCCTTCTATTTGAATGCATATCGAACTCCAACTCAGGCGGCGCTGGATCTTTCTAATTATAAAAATAATTTTTAAGAAAAAATTAAAACCGACTTCAAAAAAATTAAATGCAACAAATAAAATACACTAAAAGGTATAAATAATTATTATCTTATTTAGTTTCAACTAAACTACGAAATATTAACATGAATTTACTTTTTGAAGTCGGTGCCAAACAAACTATACCTATAAGCGAGCGTACCCACCAAACGTACTAAGTAAGATCCGTCGAGTGCGATTCATAAAAGGTATATGTTTGGCACCTACTTAAAAAAGTAATTTCATGTTAATATTTCGTAGTTTAGTTGTAACTAAATAAGATAATAATTATTCTATACCTTTTAGTGTATTTTATTTGTTGCATTTAATTTTTTTGAAGTCGGTTTTATTTTTTTCTTAAAAATTATTTTTATTTTTCTCTTTTTAGTGATGTTATTAATAGTGATACTATCATCAGAACTTGACCAAATTAATATTGCACCATCCCTAAGATACCCCCTTTCAAATAGAAAAAGAATCATCGAAATCGGTTCATAAACAAAGAAGTTAGTCCTAAGCAAACCTAACAAAAATGGTCTAATACCTATGAAAAAAAAATGGGACCAATCGAAAGGTAGACTGGACCCAATGCAAAAAATTTTTTCAAAATCGGTTAACAATTGGCGGAGATATGAGGTAACATATAGGCACAAAAAAAAAAAAAAAAAAAATTCAGTCGAATAGAGAACCTCCTCCTTTTTTTGAAGTCGGTTAAAAATGGGACCTTAAATACCTACAACTTTTATTTGAAAGTTTTTTTCATACAATGCACAGTTTCTGAGTTATAAGACTGTCTAAAGATAAAAAAACTCACCCAGTATTCTATACGTATACCAAAAAGTTGAAAGAAGAAATTAATGAGGTTGTCTTCCGATTGATTCAAATAATCATATACACAGGGCCATTTCAATGCCTTTTTCGAAGCGAATCCTATTACCCAAACTCACCCTCCAAATATAAAAGTATTAGTGACGTGAGGTCCAGGGATGCTGTGGATGCGGCACATCCCTAAAATTTTAAACATTTAGAGTATTTTCATAAATATCGACTTCAAAATTTCAGGAGGATCTTGAAATTTTTATATTATCCGTTATTTCATATATTTCTATAGAAAACATTTTTTGATTTCAAAAGTATGTATATAGATAGGTATTGGTTCTCAAAATGAAATAAAATTGTTGCATAGTTTCAAAGAGCAATTTAAATGAATGATTTTTCCGAAAATGGTGCTGATAGAAGGTTTGAAGTCCCTGTCTGGTAGATATCCAGTATGTATATCTTCCAGGTCAAGCATGTTAAATACAAGTTCAGACGAATAAAATTTTTTCTTGCTGAGGAACTATTAAAATAGAAATAATACAAAAAAGAAATAAATAAAGATGATTCGAGAATTTTTAGACTAATTTTCTAAGAACTCTCAATATATAAGATCGGAAATAACTAAGAGTTCTATAGACAAGTCATAGCTTGCTTAAATAGCAATAGAATTATGAGACATTTATGATTTTCTTATATGACAAGCTGATTCATTGTTGAAGATAATCTATTTCAAGAATTAATTTCTGGCTCTTACCCTCACTCACACAAAGCAGTATCCGTTTGGGGAAAATGTTCCAAAATATATTTATATTTTTATAAAATTTGGCTTAGAGTTAATAGTTTAGGAGTTATTTGATAATTTCCATTCGTGCGCCCCCCCCCAAACCCCCTTTCGGGGTCATAATATCAAAACGTTATATAGCTATAAACGTAAGTTAGAAGTCATCTGATTCAAATATGAAATTTCATATTAATCCCTTCAGCCGTTTTTTTCGTGAATCGTGAGCAACTTTTCGCGGAAACCACGGAAACATGCAGACATACAGACAGGAATTTTGTTGAGGCTGTTTTCGTTTATAACGATATATATTTGGGGTGATTTAGAGCAATGTACAGACAAAACCTTAATTTTACATTTATAGATTACACCTTTAGTGTAAATACATTCTTTACATGTGAGTTTTACCATATGCGGCGAAGGACTCAGGATTGACTTTTATTTTCTATCTAGATCTGATGAGAACGCAGAATTTCAACAAGTTCCAAAAGTGGTTATTTCTTTATTTAGAATTTATTATTATCCTATAAAATAATGTTCTTCGTCTCTTATATTATTCTATAATATAATAAAATTTTATTAATGTAGAACAAAGAAATAGAGTGGAATCCGAATGAAAATACGTTCATCGGGGAAAGGGAGGAAGTTGATAATGCCGCCAATATCCGCATTTGCCGTTCCTGTTAATTTGAATGTGTCGGAGGCGGGTTTATCGCGAGGGCCTCAGGTCGCGTGTCCCAGGAAAAAGGTTCATTTCCTGCCGAGATTGCGCTCAGCCCTTCCCTCAAGAGGGGTAGAGGGCTCGTTCCGCCCTCTGCCCTTCTGCCATATGCTGTATTAGCGAGCCGCGATGCAAACTTGTACACGCTGTGCTGCTCGTTGATTAGTTTTGGCCTTCCGTCAAAACATCGGACAAGTTATGGGGGGTGCAAGTCCCGAGTCCCTCAGGCAATCCCATCCCTGTTCCCGAGGGATACGCCCGCTCTGCTCACCTGCCCTCCGACCAAGTCGACCTCTATTAGCTTATGTATGTTTTATTGGTCCTCGACTCCCACGGGTCGTGCTTGCTTTGGCAAATTCAACTTGTGTCATGCGAATAGGAATATATTTTATTAGACCTATAGGTATATACATACATATACCGGAAACTATAACTATATTTTAATATGAATTATTAATAATATATTTAACCAACTTAATTGAAGGGAAAAGTGAATACATATCAAACGTCACACATTTTGAATATTTGGTAATTTTTTGTAAGCAAACAGTTTGCCTGATAAAACTGAACATCGGGACAAATGTTAACACAAACTGAGGTATATTTCAAAATAAATTAAAATGTGAGTTTGGAGATATTTTTCTTAGAGGAGAGTAGCAAGAGGCCTCTTCCATCCCACCAATCCCATCCTTCCCCCTGGACCCACCCTCCATCATCATCCATCCCATTTTTTCACCTTCCCCTCATTTAGAATCAATTAAAGTAAAATTCAGTGTTAAGGGAATTCAAAATTATGAAAGACCATTTGTAGCATAAAGAGAACTTGAGAAGGTGGCTCGGAGTCTAGGGGGGGGGGGGGGGGGGGTGAAGCAGCTAGTATATTATAAAAATTATAAGGGAAGCTTGGCAAGTGGTGAATAATTAGTGTATTTGGCACCGCCAACGACTGTGGTTCCAGATCTCTTCTCTTTAAAAATTAAAATATTGAAAAACATTTTTTTACTAGTGCAAAAAAAAAGATTTCTCCCAATCAATCATAGTAAAGTTATAAATTTAGTTTCATCTTCATCTTCACAATATTATTAGATCAACGAAGTTTTCTTGATAAATTGACAAGCTATAAAAGAGAAAATGAAAGAGTCAGCAAGTAGTTACAACATAGGAAATAATAATAATTTGCAAGATTTATTTCGGGCTGAATTATCTAAGCGCTTTTTACGGAAATAAAAATAAATTAAAATTCTAACATTTGCATCCTTATTTAGGCTTTTATTTTGATATGTCAATTTGGATGATGAAAATAGATTGTTTGTAGTCCAAGTATTGCTAATACTGCTTTAATTCATAGCAGAAAATTTTATTATAATCCAATCACCATTAATGAACATGGGTCTGGCCAAAATAAATGAATTCCAGCATACTGCGTTTGTTTAATCTACGCCGATCTCTAATCCAAGAACTATAGATACGTCAGATTATAATATGGAAACTAATGCTGATAGCATTCTTTAAGAGTCCTAATTTAAATTATTTCTTTCTCTCTCATTCACTAGACTTGCTTGGGCTTTGTAAAGAGGGATACGCCGAGTTAAATTATTAAAGGTTTTACATGCTGTTCAACTTCGGTGAATGTTTGGGCCCGGATACTTGGAAATCCGTAAGGTCATGGGAATAATATCATAGAATAAATCACATTAAACACCAGGGAGAGATAATTGGATAGGTAATTCCCCTTTTCTTAAAACGATAATTAGAGGAAAAAGGGAAAAATCGAAAGCAGAAATCTAATCAGTTTTTCATTTTACAAATAAAAATATTTTGGTACCAGAACGAACTTTCTACTACGAACCATGCTTGGAAATTTTTTTCTCTACTCTATAGATATTTATAAATATGGTAAAAAATTCAACCCTTTAGTCAACCCACCATCAGGCAGACAAAGGGTAAAACTGTTACTCTGTATACAGACCAAACTAATCTCATTTGTTCAGTTTATATTGTTTAAAAATAATTGAAAATAATAAAAACTCATCAGCGAACATACAATATTTAAAGGTAAGCAGCGACAGATGTGCCACTGCGTTTTATGTGGACTCTCAACATTTCACTAAATACACCCATTGCCAATAAAAAAAGAAAAATGTTTATATTAAAAATAATGATTAACAAATAAATATCTTTCATATATCAAATTCACATGCATTAAAAATGTAAAAAATAAAAAAAATACAACCAAGATAAGATAAATTTAAATCAGTGTTTGTCATATGGTGAATACTAAACCGAAACCATTAGCATTTGTTTGCAAAAACATCCATCATTTTATATTGGAAACATGATGGGAGAGCAAGAGGAAGTAACAGACAATTAAATGGCATAAAGTGTATTGTGATTTTATAAATGAATCCATGGAAAAGCTTCGTTTTTATTTTTACCTGGAAATGGCAAAAAAAACATTTCACCTGTTCTATTTAACCTTTTGTATTTACTTGTACATAAATGTAAATAATTTTTTTAATTCATTAGTAGGTAATTTATTCTTAAATAATCGATTTTTTATGAAATCAATGCAAAATATCATATAGAATTTTATAATGAAACTCAAAACATAAAAATAATATTTCAAACGAAAGGGTTTTTCTACAAGCTTCTTTCAAAATTTATTAAAAAAGAATAGAGTGGATTCCCGTATAATCGTTGGGAACCATATACATGAACATGCTTCTTCCGATAGTGAATAAATGATGAATAACTGAGGTGCATATATGTATTTTTATTTTTATTAAAAGTTGTATATCTTTAAATCTGTATTCATTACTATTTTTTTATAAACCGCTGCTCTGTGAAAATGTCAAATTTATCTTACGCGTTATACGGGATTGTTTATCGCGCTTTATGAGTATTAGCCGCAATTTTTGCATCGAGCTATAGAAATTCGCGTTTTATTGGAGCGCGTTATACGGGAGTCCACTGTATGTTATAGTATACATTATATGTAAACATCAACAAGAAATCTGATTTACAAGATATTTAAATATCAAAGCGGATTTTACATAGCCAAATTTCACTACAACTTCAAATGCAAATTATTAAGACTTCTATGACCTAAATTAATTAGAATCAAACCTAAGAATACTTTCTTTTACAAGTGACTTTTTCATTTAAAATCGTTAAAGCTATTTTGGTCGTCTAAATCTGAATTTCACCAAATTTTAAAATTTGCTTTTTAACAAACTTTTCATTCAAATTAATTTCTCTAACAGTACACACCAAAATTGGCAGAGGCACTACTGGGATCTCAGAAATATTAGTAAAATAATTAATAGAAAATATTTAACATGTATATAACATTTTTAAAATAATATGAGGATTAAAAAAAAACTTATATAGAAATTTGCAACTATAAATAAGTATAATATTAAAAAAAAAGATATTTCAAAAACAAAAAACAAAAAACAAAAGAATGAGAAAATATTTTTTGATATAAAATCGCAACAAAAATGAAATGAAATCATAATTATATTTCAAAGCCAGTAGATCACTAATAGGGTTCTATATTACTTTTGTATTTACCTAACCCCAAAAACTAATGAAAAAATTCACGACTTCCAGTGCGTCAAATAGCGTTGAATAGCTGTTCTAAATCCTATTATATGTTTTCTCAAAAATTGTATATAGACGCTTTTTTTTTTTTTTTTTTTGGAGGGGAAATCCGTCATGGACACCTCTTCATGGGTAGTGTCGGACTCTTACCGACTAAAACCCCTCCATTCCCCGATTCACCCTACCCCGGAACAGCTATTTGCATTACTTTAGGGTAGGCAGGTAGACCTCCTTATCACCCGGTATCCTTGGCGGTTAATATCTCCCTGCAGAGGTCCGATATCGCTTTCCAGCTTCCATCATCTCTCGTCATTAAAGTTATAAAATTCTCAACCGAGAGCTTCAAATAGGTACCAAATTTACCATGGCCGCTTAGGACCTGAGTTATATAAAAGTCTAAGTTTTTATTTTTATGTTGATACCACACCTTCACATTCGGTATTAGTTGGTGGGTCCATCTACCCTCTAGGGCGTTATCCCACCTATTTTGCCACCTTTGGAATAGCCATTCTCTATTCATTGGTCGCGATGCTGGTTCAGCCCAAAATTGTAGGATCTTTTCCGACACTATTAGATCAATTGGGGGCACCGAAGCAAGAACTTGGATTGCGACTGTCGACAGTTCTGTATGCACAGCATACTCTAATAAGGGAGCTCCTTTGAGTTCTCATCAAGAGGCAATTGTACTTTTTGATCTTGAGTACGTCTACCCACACTGGAGCTGCATATAGAATCACTGAAGTAACCACACAGTTGAGGACTCTCCTTTTGCTCGTGCTAGGCCGTTTACATTTGGCATTATTCTTTGTAGTGCCATTGCGCTCCTACTCGCTTTACTAGCTGTCTTGACTATATGTTGACCCCATGTTAGACTTCCGGTCATCATGACGCCCAGATATTTGATGCTGTTTTTTGGCTGCATTGGTATTCCTCCTACATTTACTGTCATGTCAGAAGTCTTTTTCCTTCCAATCAGAGCGATTATTTCTGTCTTTCAGGGGCCAGCTCCAGTTGCCTCTCCAAGAGCCACTCACCTATGTTCCGGATCATCTCCTGGGCCTTCAGGACTATTTCCTCTTCTTTTTTATCAATAACCAGCAACATGAGGTCATCGGCATAGGCTATTGTTCTACAATCTCTTGGGATGCTTAGCTTTAATACCACGTCATACAGAATGTTCCACAGCAAGGGCCCCAACACCGATCCCTGGGGGACACCGCATGAGATACCAATGGACCTGTCGTCAAACAGTTATGCATCTATCAGTAAAATAGTTACATATAACTCTTATTAGGTACTGGGACACTCCTCTGTTCATTAGATCGTCGATGATGTGCCTCCATGAGGCCGTGTTGAAGGCATTCCTTATGTCAAGGGCTATGCCTAAGCATAGCTCCCTGTGCCTCCCTTCTCTGATTGCACTACGTGCAATTCTAGTCACTTCCTGGATCGCGTCTACTGTGGATCTGCCCTCCCTAAAGCCATATTGATCGTCAGACAGTCCACCCCGAGAATCAATTTCAGCTAGTAGCCTGTCGCAGATTATTTCAGTATTTTATCTGTCGTATCGATGAGGCATATAGGTCTATATGATTGTGGTTTTCCCTGGCTTGGGAATCAGAATCAGCTTTGCCGATTTCCATTCAGTGGGTATTTTCCCCTGTTTAATAACTTTATTAAAAATATTGGCCATATGGGATGGGTCAATTTTTGCCGCCAGTTTTGCCACTCCGGAGGAATGCCATCTGTCCCGGAGCCCTTTTATCTTTAAGCCTGCTTGATGCTTGCATGAGCTCTTTATTTGTAATTTCAGGTATATCGCCTATATTACCATTTATCTGCCACGGCACTAGGGGTCTACTTGGAAAAAGTATATAGACGCTAATAATACAAAGTTTTTTCTTCGGAATTCTATACACACGAGCCAGGCTCGTACTTGGGGCCTTTTTTAATAAAAATCTGCGTTGAAATAAAATTTTTCGAATTGTTTCTATTTCCTTGATGTAACAATTTGAAATTCAAATTTTCTACAAAACAAACAAATTTGTTTAATATTAAATCAACCCTATGCGGGCGCTTCTTTTTTATCTTCTCCCTTTAATGTTGAAATAATTACATAATTCTGTTAACATGACTCATTCGATAGTGAAGCAGCGGGTTACGTAGTTTCAGAGTGAAATCGATTTTCATCTTCTTTGCTTCCTCTAAAGCTATTTGCTAACCAAGTTTTCTAAAATGAGTATCACAAATGAGATTAAAATCGACAATTTGATTCCCGGTTTTGCATCTGGTTAAGCACATATCCAGGATTACATGGGCTGAAATTATAAATACAAACACTGGGGATAATGAGAGTGACTCAGAGAGTTATTATTTTTAGATAGTATACCATATTTTTAACCGACTTCAAAAAAAGGAGGAGGTTCTCTATTCGACCGATTTTTTTTTTTTTTTTTGTGCCTATGTTACCTCATATCTCCGCCAATTGTGAACCGATTTTGAAAATTTTTTTTGCATTGGGTCCAGTCTACCTTCCGATTGGTCGCATTTTTTTTCATAGGTATTAAACCTTTTTTGTTAGGTTTGTTTAGGACTAACTTCTTTGTTTATGAACCGATTTCGATGATTCTTTTTTTATTGAAAGTGTATCTTAGGGATGGTGCAATATTAATTTGGTCAAGTTCTGATGATGGGATCACTATTAATAACATCACTAAAGAGAAAATAAAAATTTTTAAGAAAAATAAAACCGACTTCAAAAAAATCTGTTGCACACCTATCTTAGTTTAATAAAGTTGTAGAACGAAAAGTTATTTGTTCAATATATATATTTTACTATGAAAATAATTTATTTAATTAATAAAATTGAAAGTAAATTTTCACCTATAATTTTTATTACTCTGAAAATATTAGATTTTATGGAGAATTTATGAAATGCAATCCAAGGATAATATAAAATTTCGAATAAACAAATTTACTGGAAAGTCATTTTATCCTCTAAAAAAACTGGACGTTTCGGAGGATTTCCTTCTTCTTCAGGGTTTAAAAGGTTAACGAAGGAAACATACGATACTTACTTCTTCTCTCCTAGATATTATACATTCTTAAAGATTATTACAATTATTTCAAAAAATTAAAATATTATATACTGTTCAAAGCTTAAGGAATTTGTTTATTTATCAATCTATTTACATTGCAACTACTGTATACTTATTACTACATTTTTTACCTATATATTTATACATTTAGGAGTTTTTTCTTCTTCTTTTAATTTTCTCCCCTAGTTATTTAAAAAGAAATAACCAAATATTTTTTGAAAATAAATCGGACGTTGATATGCTCGAGGTATAGAAATACGGCAATTAATATATTTTTTACTTTCATCCTAAAGCACCGTGCTATGTAATATAATGTAAATATATAGGAAATAAATAATTTGAAATTAAAAAAAAATCTATTTATACAATATAAAGGCAGAAATTTATGTGTCCGGAAATTAAATCTAATTTCCCGATAAGCTAGAGAGCTGATATTTTATATCCACTCATCCCTTGATATGTACGTATACTTGATTTACTCGTAGATTTTCTTATACACTGTTTTTCAATTAACAAAATTCCATGTTTTATTTGTATCATTTAACATTGATTGTTTTAATGTATATGATTAAAACACCTCGTTGTACAGCGATTATGAACTTTTGTTGGATTATTTTTATTCTTTTAGTATTAGGTATATTAGGTATATTAGCACCGACTCATTTTATGCGGTTTCTATTTGCACGATTTTTCATTGAACTAGTTTATAACCTGCAAATCGAAGCGTACTTATAAATAATGAACTCACATCTATGACTTAGAAAATTTAATGTGAAACACTGACAATTATCAGGTGTAAGCGTATGTTTTCAATTTCTCAAATTTTTAAAAACTTATTTTACCAATGCGAACAATCATCCAAGAAGGATCTACACGTGGAAAATGCCAAAAGACAAGGGGAGATTTCAAATAGATTACATATTAGTCAAACAAAGATTCAGAAATCAAGTAAAGGACTGTAAAAGCTATCCTGGGGCTGATATTTTTAGTGATCACAATCTAATTGCGATGAAATGCCAACTAAAATTTAAAAAACTAATAAAAAAAGGAGGGTCGCGAAAAAACTGGGATAGTATCTAAATTAAAAAATAAGGAAACCCAAAACTTTTCGAAAACGTAATGAATAAGAAACTGGAAGAAAAACACCCACAAATAATAAAGAAGAAGAAATCGAACAAGAATGGAATGCTATGAAATCAAGCCTTGACTGAAACAGCCAACGAAGTCCTTAAATCAAAGAAAAACGAA
Source organism: Forficula auricularia (assembly GCA_024734495.1). NCBI lineage: Eukaryota > Metazoa > Arthropoda > Insecta > Dermaptera > Forficulidae > Forficula > Forficula auricularia. The sequence goes on along the minus strand of JALMQS010000048.1, from coordinate 391,524 downwards.
ATTAAAAAGCCATGGGTAACAGACGAAATACTGCAACTGTTTGACGAACGAAGAAAATTTAAGAACAGAAAAGACGAAGAAGGGAAAGAAACATATAAAAAATTAAGATGGAAAGTTATAAGAGAATGTAGAAAAGCAAAAGAAAAAAATGATTCAAGAAAAATGTAAAGAAGTCAACGAAAATCTAGTATTGGGAAAAGTTGATGTAGCCTATAGGGCAATAAAAAGAAATTTTCAAGAAGACAAGCCAAAAGCAAGAACATAAGAGATAAAGGAGGCCACATTATTCTAAACGAAAACGAACAGGCAAATAGATGGAAGGAACACCTAGAAGAACTCTATGGAGAAGAAACAATGAACCCAATAGAAGAAGAAGAATCTGTGGACGAAAACGAATTAGAGACCTCATACTCAGGTCAGAATTCGAGACAGCTTTGAAGGAACTAAAAAATAATAGAGCACCCGGAATAGACAATATACAAGCTGAAATCCTAAAGAACTCTGGGGAAAAGGCACTTGACAAACTCTTTGAACTAATTAGCAAAATCTATAAATTGGGAATCATCCCAAAAGTTTCCAAAAAACAAAATAGTCACACTTCCCAAAAAGACAGGCGCGGATAAATGTGAAATTTGTGACCATTAGCCTAACCTCACATGCCTCCAAAATCCTAACCAAAATAATCCAGAGAAGAATAGAACAAAGAGTTGAAGAAAATCTGGGGAAGACCAGTTCGGCTTTAGAAGAAACAGAGGCACCCGAGAAGCAATTCTCTCTCTAGACTAATACCAGAAAGGGCTTTTATCAGGGAAGAATCTGTCTACATCGGATTCATAGACCTAGAAAAAAGCATTCGATAATGTCAATTGGAAATTATGTTTAAAATATTAAAACAGGCGGGAATAAAATTCAGAGAGAGAAGACTAATCTACAATCTATATCAAAACCAGACGGCAATTATAAATATTGGTGATGAACACAGAGAAGCCAAAATAAAAAAAGGTGTAAGACAAGGATGTGTGCTGTCACCCATGATTTTCAACTTATACATAGAAGAAGCGATTAAAGAATTCAAAGACAAAATTGATACAGGTATAGATAGGATAGGTCAAAAGATCGCTATGTTAAGATTTGCCGATGACATTGCCCTTCTAGGAAGCAATAAAAAAGAATTAGAGGATGCCTTTGAATGGAATTAACCAAATCCTAATAGAAGAAATCAAAATGAAAATAAACAAGAATAAAACCAAGGTCCTAGTATGTACAAAAAAAGAACAAACGAGACAGGAATGCATCAAAATTAACCAAGCAGAAAACCTAGAAGGAGTTAAGGAATTCCTCTACCTAGGAAGTAAAATAACATGGATGGAGGAGCAAAAACGAAATTAAATCAAGAATTGCCCAAGCAAAAATGGGGTTTAATACAAAACAAAACTACTATGCTCCTCCTCAATCAGCTTAGCAAACAGGAAGTTGCTATTGAAGACATATGTATGGAGCATAGCCATGTACGGGTGTGAAACCTGGACAATTAGAGAAGAGGAGAGAAAGAGATTATGCTTTCGAAATGTGGTGCTACAGAAGAATGATGAATATCAAATGGATGGATAAAATTACAAATGAAGAAGTTCTTGGAAGAATCGGAGAAAGAAGAACTGTGGAAGAGTCTTGAAGAAGAGAAGGTCAGATGATGGGGCACACACTGAGACATGGGGGACTGCTTAGGGATATCTTGAGGGGAGGGGGAAAGAAAAGGGGAAGGGGAAGAACCAGATTAGAATATTTCAACCAAATAATTGTTTTTTTAGTGCTAAAATATGTTTATTTCTAAAACAAAATAGTGATTAGATTTTTAGCTTTCTAGCTTCATAAATTGAAAATGAAAAATGCAAAGAATCGAATCCTTATATGCTATGTAAAGTTCTTGCAGTAATAGCTGATAAACATTTGAAAATCAACAAAATAAAAGCTCGCGGAATGTTCTTTTTAGAGCTATAATATATCGTTTTAGCTTCGTAGAGTAGAACGACCCGCCATAAGTTGTTGTCCTATGTATGAGAAATTGAAGATTAGAGTCACTTATCCGAAAAGCTCTGGAACTTACAGAATTTTGATCACAAACATTTTGTATAAATACATATATTTTGAACGAAAATTCATTTGAACCCCAGAACCCTTCCCCCCCCCCCTTTTGACTTATCTTTGAACAAAAAAAAAAGAAAAACCCCAAGAAGGTATTTTTTTAGGGGGGGGGGGGGGGGGGGGAGTGAGTGTTCATTGATGTGGCCTGACAAAAAATCGCAAACTTAAAAACTTTATGAGATTGCGACCCCAATGATATTACTTAAATATAATATTTTTAACTTTTGTTATTAATTTATGAGCAATGAATTTTAGAATTTAACACGTTATTTTCAATGAGATATTCATAAAGTGATTCTTAAATAATTTTCTTTATTCAAGCATATATTTTCAAGTATGAAGCACACACAAAATGAAGCTAGATCTAAAATATTTGATGAGCATTTTGAGAATTTATTTGAGCCAAATATCGACTGATTATCTCCCAAAAACAATGACAAACTTCTCACTATAATTTTATGCTGCTGATTTGTCTCTTACTTTTATAATAAAAAGTTTATAAAGTAACAAAGCTTAATTTCTTAAGTATATTAAGTACATATTCTTCGTTTTTTTGCTCATTAAGTATTATTAGGGTTAGTTTATTTTATGTGTGGCCCTAAACACCTCATACACTTCCAATGTGGCCCAAAAAACCAAAAGATTGGACACCCCTGATTTAGGGACTTATGATCCGGGCTAAACTCATTATTTTAAATTTGTGATTTGATCCACTTTAACTGTGAAAGCCCCATTTGTTGGAAGATTGTTTATATACAGGTAAATTCGATCGCATGTGGCAAGAAAAGATAGTATGAAAAAAGATAAATATCAGTGAAATAATACAGTTAAAAAAAAAAGAAAGAGAAAAGAGTGGAAATGGGATGGAAAGGCGGAACTTAATTTAGATGGAGATTACAGCTGACAGATTTATCAAAATCCTCCACAAACAGACGGACAGCAGTTAACATGTTCGAAATAGTATTTTCGGAAATGAAGGACATCAAATGATGAAGATCTATGAAGGCTTTTCTTCCAGAATAGCAAAGTTCAACGGGTTCTATAGTGAGGCAACGGAACAATTTCTGCGATTACTTAATAAGGGAAAAAATAAAAAAAAATATTAAATTGTTTTCAATAATTTAATATCTGGATACACCACTGTGTTAAGATAACATTTTTAGCGATACTTAAGGAGGTTCTTTGGCGACAATCCACGCTAAAAGTTTTAGCCTCGTAACCACTCTATAAATATGAAAGGAACTAAAATTTTAGGGTATTTTTTTGTTACCTGACTGTCCACTCACACTACGAAATCTCTATACGGACACACACATACTTGCCGGTCGTTTCCAAGCCATTGTGCTTATATCCCCTCCACTAAAAATAGTCGCCCAAATATGTTTTTTTTGTTTTTTATCAAAACTACGTGGTAAATAATTTCAATTTTTTTTTTTAAGTTACTCCGAATATATTATTCTAACAAATATTAGTTTTTCATCAAGATGGTGAAAGTCCTTCAATGAAAAAAAATAAAATAATGATCAAATCCCCACCCTTTCCCTATCTACGCTATGTTAAAAATGTAATTTTTAATTGCAATTATTTCATGTTTGGTGTGGTAAATCATCTTCAAATTTTAACATTATGTGTATTATGCTTTTAATGACTTAAATTCCAAGTTTAAAAAACTTCTTGAATTTTTGCATTTGTGAAAGAACTAACTTAAAATAAAAACTCTGGCGTGGCTTGGGTAAACCACATGACTTTCTCTTGTCTCGCTCCAATTTCAAACCTCTATAGCGCTACAAAAAAACAGAAAAACTATTCTTGACTTAAATTGAAAGTTTTTTGCCGAAGGTAGCAGAATTTTTATATTATTGTAGGAGACAATAAAAGAGTGTCTCTTCTGCTGGAATTTTAAATTTTATTTATAACCAGACTATAGTTTCTTGTGAATCAATTGAAATAGACTGATGAAGAGGGCAAAGCCCTCGAAACTATAGTCTCGTTATAAATAAAATGTATAATTCCAGCAGAAGACACACTCTTTTATTGTCTCCTTCAATATTCTTGACTTATGTTGTTTTAAAAAGAAACAGTGTTAGGTGTTATTAAATTTGAACAAAACAATCATATTATTACTTGTGTTGTTTAAGCAATGAACGACGACTTCGGGGTACTGTTTGAAGAGGAAGGAATGTACTGACGTGCATTGTTTATACTCAGATTATTAGCATGGGCATAGTTAGAGTCGGGGGAAGGGGGGCAGTGCCCCCCTACAAAACTCACCCCCACCCCTAGAAAAATCGAAACTCCATTATTCCGAGGCATCACTTACTATGTATTTCTCATTAAATTATTTCGTTACTTCCAAAAATTGTCAATTCTACTAAAAAGTTAGTTGATAATCGGATTACCGAAATCGAAACCTTGTGGTAGCTAATACGCTGGCCGGCTGCTCCCCCCCCCCCTAGGAAAACTCTCTAACTACGCCAATGATTATGGGTTTTCCTTTAAGCGAGGAGTGACCCGCCATTGGAAGTATTTTGGAAGTACTTGGAAATATTAGGAAGAACTTGGAAATATCAGGAAGTACTTGGAAATATCAGGAAGTACTTGGAAATATCAGGAAGTAATACTTGGAAATATTTGGAAGTACTTGGAAATATTTGGAAGTACTTGGGAATATTTGAAAGTACTTGGAAATATTAGGAAGTGCTTGGAAATATTTGAAAGTACTCGGAAATATTTGGAAGTAGTTGGAAATATTTGAAATTACTTGGAAATATTTGGAATTACTTGGAAATATTTGGAAGTACTTGGAATTTTTTGGAAGTACTTGGAAATATTTGGAAGTACTTGGGAATATTTGGAAGTACTTGGAAATATTTGGAAGTACTTGGAAATATTTGGAAGTACTTGGAAATATTTGGAAGTACTTGGAAATAATTGAAATTACTTGGAAATATTTGGAATTACTTGGAAATATTTGGAAGTACTTGGAAATATTTGGAAGTACAAGTGGAAGTAGGTGTACAGCATATTAGGTCGCGGTTCACCCCTCGCCTTTAAGTAAGTGCTCGCGTCACAAAGAGCATGTTTGGAAAAATCTTGACTTATGTGGTTTTAGAAATGACCGATTCAATTCAATTAATAGCTATTTATTAAGCAAGTATTTATTTACATTTTTTTATAAATATATAAAAATAAGCCAAACACAACAATTAACAACTACAATAATAATAATCGCAGGTGCAGTGTCACACATGCACCAATTACCTTAAAGAAGTGAGACTAGTTTTAGAACAACATCAAATTTTTTCTTCTTTTCCAATTTCTCAAATTTTTTAATATCTGTTGTTTTTGTTTAGTTGACAAAGATTTAAAAAATTGTATTTCTGCTTCTTTCTTTTTTTGTGTCTTTATCAAAGATATATATATATATCATCTTAAAACCATCAGCCACATTGTAAAAACCACTTCAGTGTAATAAGTTTGTTTTTTTCTCTCTGATACCTATCTGTTATTTTATTATGTCCATATTGTTTTAATATTGTATCCTGTATATGTTTCTTTTTCTGTATTGGACATCTTGTCCGTAAAACTAGCTAAACATCTAAATAAATAAATAAATAAATAAATATATATTTCATTTCATTAGCTAATACAGCCATTTGTTTCAATATATGGCCATTTTTTCATATCTTTATTTATAACATTTTTATCATACAATTATCTAGAAAAAACAAATGGCATTACTTTTCTGAAGATCTTATAGGTCGTCGTTTATTTTAAGAAAGTCTATTTCAAAGCAGAATTGATTCAGAATAAAAAAAAAGTTGAAGAACAACTTGGGTCTAATCGTTCGAAGTTTGTTTAACTAACTTTAATCATAGAGTTGTAAAAAGCATAAGAATTGACGATTTATTGTTAGTGAACTCTGTTAAAGAAATTTTTTCTCCTATTATATAGTATATCTGAATTCATAACCATAACTTTTGGTGCAATCAGGAATTCTACAAAGAAGAAATTTGATGCAAATTGGAAAGGGTGATCCTCGCTAAACAATAGATAAAAAATAGATCGAATTGGGGGAAAAGTGAAAAGTTTTCAAGATCCATACTCTCTTTTGATGATTTGGAAAATTTCGTCTATAAACGAAATAAGCTAAACACACAGATGCCAATCACAAAGGTTCATTATTAATACAAATTTAATCAATTTCTTCCAGAACTTAAGTGACTTGATTTAAATTTTTCGTTAAATTGAAGGGTTGGTTTTGTCACAAATATAATAAAACAATAATTTTAATAACTATTTGTATTATTTAATTGATAACTATACAGTTTCGGTCACCACTGGTCGACCATCCTCAGTAGTTCTAAAAATTGAAATGAAACACTTATTTACATTTTTTCTTTTTATAGAGAATTATATAACACAAAAGTTTTTTTTTTACAATAATTTGAAATCATACATACATCTCGTTCAAGAACCGGAATTTGTCATTTCACATGAAACATTCATTCTTAAATCTTCAATATAGATACATCACACAATTCATTACAATCACACACATATATATATATATACAGCAACAATTTATAAAAACGTTTATCACTGAACTAGAAACTATTTTGAATTAATGATTATATTAAATATTATTTTCAATTTTATTTTTTTCTAATTATCTCATTGCATAGTCAATTATTATACAATACAATTAAAAAATCCATTATAAATAACTCATTCTAGAAACACATTATAAGTTAATTCACTCTTTATTTTTTATTTTTTATTAATGAAATATCAAAATACACATCTCCCTATTACATTTTTCTTATAAAATCAATACCTGTTTAATCAACACACTAAATCAAATCAATACTCTCACAACAATGACACAATGAGACTGTAGCATTCTGATATGTTTTCCGAATCCATTTTGAAATTTACACAATTATCGATATCCTTCAATATATAAAGAGATTCTTTTATTTTTCTCTTGGTCCAATTTTTCTCATAATCTAGTATCTTTACTCCTTCAATTTAACGAAAATTACAAATTTAAATCTTTATTTTCAATTAATTAGCCATTATTGTTTAGAAGCTTCACATATGATTCGATTTTTATAAATTTTAATATTTTTTTATCTAGAAACAGTAAAGCTACAAAGCCAAAAACATAATCAATTTTTAATTTTGAAAATACAGTACCAGAATGAACTTTTAATCAGCTTTTATTCTGAAATAATCTAAGGAATCGTAATCCGGTCATAGATACATAAAAAAATTAAGTTTGAAAATTATCATCTTCACGTTTGGGATAATTTTCAAAATGAATGAGCAATAATTAGGTACCTACTTATAAAAAATATTAAAAAACAAAATAAACAAAATTGAAACTTTTTAATTTGAATATTTATTTGCATATTTGTGTATAAGCCAATCAAATAATTGTTCTTTCTATTCACTTATTCGAAAGAAATCCATTTTGGTCTAAGAGCACATTTTTAGAATAAAATAAATTTGCAATAGTATAGTGTATGACAAGGGCGTAAAGTGAGAAATATCCGACAAATGACACCGTCTTGCGCTGAGAGAATGTAGTGCATTCAGCTGGGTACGAGAGTGAATCCAAAGCAGGAGCCATAATATAAGACGACTGCATTGATTCCCATAAGTGGTCAAGTGAATGTATTATATGTAAGCCTAAAAGCAAATACTGTAACCTTGATTGTCAGGTGTCACTACGCCCGTGTCATTTACTATAATATTTGTCATACCAGCTGAGAAAGAACGATTTGAGTGAGAAAATAAGCCATATCTTTTTCAGTAAGGTCTGGCAGTGTAATTGTTAATTCTAACGTTTCATCCATTATTTTAGACACTGAGTAATGATCACTTTAATATAAAAATCAACTGGTCTGTTCACCATACGACTTTCACATTTTCATTTATTTGAAATCATTGCTACACTACTAATTTACACCCCCTTCCTTCATTTCGCTTTTTTTTATTTTCTCAAACACTATTCTAACGATTTTTTAAAAAATTAGTGTATTTATCAAGTGTCATAAGTTATTAGTTGTGTCAAATTATTAATTTAATTTAAATTTAATTAATAAAGGAATGGGATGTAAAGTAGGAGTGTCGCGCCGCGCCCCCACCCTCTCTAATAGCTTGCTATACTCCTTCTACTCTATATCGAGCTTAAGTTTCGAATTTCGTAGCTCTGAGACATATGTAGGAGGGGGTACATACGTACGCACTGACCAATGGATTTTTGGCCCTTTTTGGCCTCTGGGGACTACAATATCCTGTTTTATGTCCCAAATCCGGTTTCCAACTATTAACGGTATCAATTTCTTCCACCTAGAATTTACAAAATGAAATTAATTTTTTTCATCTCTGAGATACAAGCTCTCAAAGAGTCAGGACCCAGCCAGGGCATCGCAATAGTTCCACATTCTATTCTATGAATATAAATGTGAAAGTAATACTTAATGGCCATGGATTGAAGTTGTTTACAATAATCTATGTGAATGTATAAATAAATAAGAATCGCGTGGAAAAGTAGATGGAGTTGTTAATAATAAATCGTTTTTATTTATCTACTACAAAAACTACTGTAAAATCAGGTATATCTGAACAAAAGCCAAAAATAAGGTAAAGACTTATGTATTTAAAGTTTAAGTTGAAGGAGACAATAAAAGAATGTGTCTTCTGCTGGAATTATAAATTTTATTTATTTATAACGAGACTATAGTTTCGAGGGCTTTGCACACAAAAGGGTTTTTAAAGGGGGTTTAGGGCATAGTGCATTTGCAGACCATTTAATCTCCGAGAAACATTGTTTTCCAGATGAATCAAATATTAAATTAATTAGATCAGAATTAGATCCCTTAAAAATTAGTATTTTCGAATCGTTAGAAATTTTAAAATCATACAATAATTCACAAAAAAATTCTTAAATCGGAAAATAGAAATTCCCGAAAGCTTAATTTTAAAAATAGCCGCTAAAATATAAACTTCACAAACGCCACCTACAGTCAAAATAATAAACCAAGTATAAATTTCAATTCCTAACTTGCCCACACTGTATATTTTCTTAACCTAACCACATGAAAGATTTTAACCTTTCATTCATAAATTAATTCCTGTGAATACATTGTAATAGACTGATGAAGAGGGCAAAGCCCTCGAAACTATAGTCTCGTTATAAATAAATAAAATTTATAATTCCAGCAGAAGACACACTCTTTTATTGTCTCCTTCAATATATAAAAATTCTGCTACTCTCGGCAAAAACTTTCAATTTAATTTAAAGTTTAAGGATTGATAACACATTTGAAGATTTAATGGAAGGCAGTCCAGGGATAAAAACAAGACTATCAATAAAAGTCTATTTATTTGAAGGTTTTCTCTTTGCAGTTTTCTGAATCGACGTCCTGGAGGATATTTCCTCCTACTTCAGGGTTCAAAGAGAAGATCTTCAGAAACGTCGGTTCAGAAAACAGTAAAGGGAAAACGTTCCAATAAATAGGTTTTTATTGAAATCTTTTTTTTATTCTTATTCCTGGAGTGCCTTCCATTAAATTCTCGACTACAAATCTACCAGTCCCTTCTCCGAGTAAAAATTTATAATATATTGATAATGATAACATATTTTAACATTATTTTCTACAATTTTTAAACAGTTATATTTCTCTTCTTTTTAACCGACTTCAAAAAAAGAGGAGGTTCTCAATTCGACTGAATTTTTTTTTGTATCTATGTTACCTTATTTCTTCGCCAATTGTCAACAGATTTTTATGATTTTTTTGCATTGGGTTCAATCTAGTTTTCGATTGGTAAAAATATAAATTTCAGTGGTATTGGACCTTTTTTGTTATGTTTGTTCACGCTTAACTTCTTTGTTTATGAACCGATTTTAATGATACTTTCCGCGTTTGGATCAATATAGCTCCAAGGTAGTCAAGATAACTATTTATTTATTTTTATGTATGTTCAGCGAGAACTTTTTGCCTCGTAGGCCGATTTCGATGATTCTTTTTTTATTGGAAAGAGGGTACCTTATTGCAATTTAAATTACAATTTTCTCACTTATTGACATTTCACATTATAAAGATAAGAGTAAATAAATATTTTATTTAATATGGATTTACTATGAGTTAAGGATACTAGTAAATCCATATTAAATAAAATATTTATTTACTCTTATCTTTATTAAAGATGTTTCACCTTGCACCAATACCAAAATCTCTACTGATTATTTCACATTATTATAACTACTGGATTTTGTGTAAAGCCCGGACCGCGTGACTTTGTGAAACCGGCAATCTGGCTCTCAAAACTAAAAACAACAGACATAAATTAAAAAAAATTAACAAATAATATAGTATTTATTATTAATATAAAAATAATAGAATTTAAAGGTCAGCTTGCCTTAATTAGACAATGGTAATGCGCTCCCTAGCAAGGAAAGGAAAAAGAAAAAGACAAGATATGTGGCGAAGCTATAATCCCATCCAAAATACGCATGTGAAAAAACAGGCAAAGTTCGAAAATGTTGTGAAATCTAGAATGCAGCCACTTTAAATTCGGCAAGGATAAGTTGGGGAAACTAGTACTTTCAATTAAAATGCATTCTTTCCATTTTGAATGACAATCTAGATTTGTTGATTCTAAATTTTTAATTTAAATTATTTTCATGAAATTTGGCTGGTCACGAATTTAGTAAATTTAATCTAATGGCATAACAAAAGAATTTCAGAGTAGGCACAAATTCACAAAACCAGAATACATGCTCTTAGGAACTGTTTGTTTCATTAAGAAGCACTCGCCTGAGAAAACATAACGACAACTAATAATCAGGTATGAATATGGAATCGATACAGTGAAAAGGGAAATGGAATCAATAAATAAATAAATCGTTATCCTTCGAAAATGACCTTTTTTATTTACTTACTCATTCTTTTACTCACTTTGAACTCAAGTAAAAAGTTCCAGCTTTTGTTATTATTGTCGTCTTTTCTTGTCGAGTGAATCCCTCGTTTTTTTTAAGGCAATTTATTTAAAATTCCACTCTTAAACTCGACTCCTCCCCTGTCAGCAACAACTTGTTACTTGAGAGAATAACGAAACAGGTGAAGGCCTCCTCGTCTTAATTAACTAATTATCCTCCGCTTTTTCAAAAAATGAGCTTAAACTCCCCAACGCCAGAATGTAAATGTATAATGAATAAAAACTTTGGATTATTCGGGGGATTTTTTTCCTTCCTTTTTGCATGTCTTTTGGCTCATTCTGGTTTTTCTTAATATTTTAAAAAGTTAAATGCTTCTGACTGCAAGGTGTGCAATTTATCATAAATTCAACAATTATAATTGGATTGTTTATTTATACAGGCTTAAACTTTAATCCACAGGAGCAGAGCATCATTTTATCTCGGTCCCACTAACTAATCAGCATTATTAGCTGGTTGACTTCGGTTCAATTACGACTTAAAACAGAAAGACATTGTTCTTACTCGTTTTGTTGTTTATGAATGTTTTAAAGCCACTTTTGTTGCTCTTTGTCATTTGTCAAAAAACAAACAAACTAACAAAAATATTTTCTTTTTCTTTTCTACAGGCTAATACATTATAGTTTAATTAGTCTCTTAATTAAACAAGATGTAATTAATATCTTAAAAGATTTTTCATTTTTACTCCAACACGTTTTCTCAATTTCAGTAAAACCTATAACTAATAATCTAAATAAACTGGTGTGCCAATCACCCTACTTATGCTCACTTAATCCCATTTAATTTATTAATTACCTTTCGGCATGTTCAAAGCACCGACTTCCAAGTGAAGTATTGAATTCTCTTAAAATTACAATACTTACTTTTACTCACACTGCGTAGAAATTTAATGTCAAAAACAATTCATTCCGCGAGGCCCAAACTAACAAAATTACTTCTTTTATAATAAAAAAATAAAACGTTAAATACCTGCTCACCTAGATATATTTTATTTTTCTTATCAAACATCCCATTATTATTTTTTTTTTTTTTTTATAATGATATTGATACAAGAAGTAGCACTAAAAAGGTACAACCTCTTTACTGAGGAGACGGTCAGGGCAAACACTTAAAGTCTCTAGATGTCATAGGGATAAACGAATTGGCGAATGCGTTTGTTCGATTATTATCCAATTTAAGCGCGTAGGGGTGTTGAATCTTAGAAAATCGCGTATTTCAAATGAAGCCTTTGGTGGGATTATTGATTTTATCTCGTCAGAACAAAAGCCATGGTAATATTTATAAAAAAGAGAAATGGGGGAGACAGATCTACAATGGGCTAAGGGTCGAGAGTGTCAGTTAATTCAGGATCGCCTATCAATCTGATAGCCCCTCTGAATTGCATCCAAGTTATTAAGACAATGCTTGGAGGCTACTCGAGGAGATCTCCACAAATTCGAGAAATATTGGAGATAGGGCCGAATTTGAGCCTTGTATAAGATAAGAAGTTGAGTATGGATGAAAGAGCGTTTGGTCCGGAGTATGATTTATATCCTTTTGAAAAATTGGAAAAAGTGCATAACAATTTATTTTTACATCCAATGTTAACAATGGTAATATATTTCAAATTAACAAAAAAAAGATCACTATGAATTAATATACTATGGTGAATGTTTTGCCTAATTAATTTTTTGTGATGAATTTCCCTTGAGGTGAATTTTCCTTCGAAAAGTTTTCTCAGACGCTTTTTGCGAGGTGAATTTTCAAACAGCTTGGCGACTGAAGAGAGTCACCCGCCTTACATGTTTATTAACCTCAGCGATTCCTTAGGAACTAATTCAATTTCTCCTAAAAACTTAGAGCCACACTCGCTCTGCTAACTCTGTGGTTTTTACAGAAAAACTTCAAAGAAACAAAAAATCTGTTTATTAGACAACAAAAATAGGCATTGATTAGGCCTATATATTATCATAATTGAGTATACAGTCCTAAGACCGGTTTGATGCAACAATCCGTCTCCTCTCGACTCTGTCCCCCGCCAGCTGTTTGACCTCTCTAAATGTCTGGCATCCTATATCCCCAATTATTCGGTTGAAATATTCTAATCTGGGTCTTCCCCTTCCCCCTTTCTTTCCCACCTCCCCTTCCAAGATATCCCTAAGAAGTCCCCATGTCTCAGTGTGTGCACCCCATCATCTGACCTCCTCTCTTCTTCAGACTCTTCCACAGGGTTCTTCTTTCTCCGATTCTTCCAAGAACTTCTTCATTTGTAATTTTATCCATCCATTTGATATTCATCATTCTTCTGTAGCACCACATTTCCAGCCTCTAATCTCTTTCTCTCCCTTCTCCTAATTGTATCCAGGTTTCACACCCGTACATGGCTATGCTCCATACATATGTCTTCAATAGCAACTTCCTGTTTCTAAGCTGATTGAGGAGGAGCATAGTAGTTTTGTTGAGAATTAAACTTAATTTTGCTTAGGCAATTCTTGATTTAATTTCGTTTTCCCTCCCTCCCATCCCATGTTATTTTACTTCCCCAAATGGCAAATTCCTTAACTCCTTCTAGTTTTCTTGGTTAATTTTGATGCATTCTGTCTCGTTTTGTTCTTTTTTTGTACATACTAGGACCTTGGTTTTATTCTTGTTTATTTTCATTTTGTTCTATTGGTTGATTCCATTCAGGGCGTCCTCTAATTCTTTTTTATTGCTTCCTAGAAGGG
>JALMQS010000048.1:355225-377570 GCA_024734495.1 Forficula auricularia | reverse complement strand
AGTATTACTTCGTTCAGTTACGCTGTTAACAGTATAAGAAAAAATAATTATTCAAATTCATTTTCATATGATTTTATCGATAAAAAGCAAAGCTACTTTATAAATTAAATATTATTTTATTTTATTTACAATGATTATAAAATATATAATATATAATAATAATAATATACAAAAAAACAAGTATTTATATGAATAATAATAATTAAGCCTAATTATGTTCTATCAAAACTATCGCTACTAATTGTTTCAAAATAAGATATATATATTTGTGATTCGATTTTTGCCAAATATTCTCGAGAAAACAGCATCGATAGTAGTATTCTCTCTCGTAGTGGTTATCTTCATTATTGTTCATATTTAATCAGCCATGTTTTCAGAAAAGTTTTAAATGACTCTGATTGCTTATATTTTGAAATTTAATATTGAAGTCACCTGCTAAGTGGTGGAAGTTGGTCATAATTGGTACCTTATTATATTCTAGTAATGCTGCCTTAGATGCTGCGAGAATACTCCAACAGTGATCGATGTATGGGAAATCCTTGTGTCTATTAACTTCTGTTTCTGTGCAATGTAAACGACTACCATTACGATTTCAACGCCGTTTTCCATCTTGCAAACAGCATTCAATCCATCTACTTAAAGTGAATATCAAAATAAAGTCATCGCATTTCTCATTATGTATTCATATTTGACGACAATATAGCAGTATTCAGTTGGTAAATCTTAGCTCTTCATTCATTACCTCTTGTATGGACATTGAACATCTCAGTATTTCATATGATCATTCTTCATATTGTCTATTGAATATGTTGTCCATCTTCTTGTTTTTGATAGCTTGATCAGTTAAATCCAACGATGACTCTTGCTTCAGACCATTAATTAGTGGCTCTTTTTATTCTCTTCAAATCTGATCATTCTTCTTCTTCTATAAATTGTGTCTGTACCAATTCTGTAAATGTGCTGCATCAATCTGGCTTATAGTTCTTGTTAAAAACTTAAACTTGACCTGTGACATAGGCTACCCATTTAACAATTGGTACCACATATTGGCTCTTCTGTACGTTGGACATTTCTATTAAATTTATCATTCTAGAACTGATTTAAATATGTGATCAAATCCCTTTTCTATCTACCTTTATGTAAATGTGTTTTTAATTGCAGTACTATGTTGTTGAAGTTAATCTTTATTTTGCTTTTGTGTGTGTAACAATGGTAGATTTAATTTAAAGCTTGCAGTTCCTTTGTAGAAAATTCTGGTAAACTCTGTTGTTGAGCCATGGTTGCTGTTGTCTAAACAGTTTCAGCCCTCTGTTTTCAGCGGAAACTATTAGATGATGAGAGAGTTTGCCGAGGGTGACAATTTTCTGTTCTGTGGGTTGATAAGAAGTCTATATTCTGTTGATTTGGTGCCCACCCAGCTGAACTCTGGTTTTGATCAGTTGAAGCTGAATGACAGAGACTGAGCCTAGATGTTCTCGTAGTATAGTCAGAGAGACCCTCTTTGTGTCTTCAGTATTCTTTGTGTTGGTACAGAAAATGATGTTGGTTGTTCAATTGAATATTGATCTTTGTCTTCTTGTGTTCCGTTTTGACATTGGTTTGGTATTTCAGGTCCTGCTGATTTGAAGGATGTTGGTATGTTGCCTGGATTCGTCTTTGGTATAGTTGGTCTAAGGAGGACGGTACCTCAGCTCTTTTCAGTCAGATAGATATTGAGCATCCTTTATGTGTTTCTGTTAATTATTTCATTGCTTCCATTATAGTTCTGCCTTCAGGTCAGGTTGGTGATCCGGTTCATGATCAAAAACCTTTGTGATGGCTATTGGTATTGTTTCTTCTTTGAAGGCTATTTCATATTGGTTGTGGTTTTATTTAAACAGGGTATTCACTCATTGCGGAGTGATCCCTCTCTTTCTGAACATTTTGAAGAGTACTTGAAATATAGAATGCAGATATTCAGTGCAGATATTTCAGATACCTTTGCAAATATTTGAGTACTTTGATATTTGAATGCAGATATTTAAACACGGAAATATGGAAATTGGCAAATATTTAAGTACTTGAAATATTTGAGTGCAGATATTTGGAAGTGAATATTTGAATGCAATTGATGAATTCATTTGATATATTCAGATGAGTTCTTTCCTTTAATGGATACTCATATAGAACGTATTCGGAAAAATCTGTTATGTGGTTTCCAAGTGATGATTCAATTCAGTTCTTCAATATTCTCTGTGAAGTGTTTTGTTTATTTTATAAAATGTATAAAAATGTGCAAACTGGCTCATTCTTATTCACAACTAATAATTGCACAGTCTCTTATATAACAAATACCTCAAAAATGGATTCTTTGGAACGAATCAGTTTTCTTCTTTTCCATTTCAGATTTTTGTATCTGTGTTTGTTGATTGACAAATTTAAAAAAGTTATATTTCTGGCTAACAACATTAATACAGCATATCTGTGTATATGTATGTCTCTCTCTCTCTCCCTCTCTCTCTCAATGTAAAACCATCAGCCACATGAACCATTTAATCATCTTAATAGTTTGTTTTCTCAAATGCCTATCATTTATTTTATTCTTGTCCTTGTTTCCATATATCTACCATGTGTTCTTTTTCTATCCATTAGGACATCTTGACCATTTGAGCTATTCAACCATTAAATAAACAAATATCAATAAATATCTCATTTTGTTTCATTACTATTGTGTCCTTTAATTTCATCTGTGACTGTTTTTCATGTCTTCATTATAACATTTTATATTGAATTGTCAGGAAAAACAGTATTTTCTTTTCAGGATCTTATGATTCATCAGTTTCATTTCAGAAGATTCAGCTAAGGCAGAGTTGATGGAGACAAAAGGACAGAATGACTTGATTCTGTCATTTAAGTTTGTTTACTTCTTTTGTGTGAGAGTTATTAAAAAGCCCATAAAGTGGGCAATTATTATTGTTTCTGTTGAAATTTTTCTCCTATTGATATGTCTCGGATTCATGTATGCTTTTGAAGTTTGATCAGGTTCTTATAAAGAAGAAATTCAATTCTGGAATGGGAGAAAGTTCTCAACAAACAGATCAAAATAAATTCGTTGGAAAAATTTGGCTGGGATTCCTTCTTTGGGTGGATTTGGAAAATTTGTTCTATGTAGAATAAACAAACTGAGATGCCAATCTGAGGTTTATTCATTAATACAAACAGGTATTTATTTTCAATTCAGCTCAGCTATTATTTCGTTTGAAGCTTCGTATGGTTAGATTTTATAATTTTGTGTTTTTAATCTTAGTGATGAAACATTCAGAAGCATAGTCAGTTTTGATTTTGGCCATTTTAGAATGGGCTTTTACTGGCTTTGTTGATAATCAGTGATGTTAATCGGACATGAATTTTAAAAATTGGTTTGAAAATATCATCTTAGGTTGGATGAATTTTCAAATGAATAAATAATTGATTTCTTGTAAAATATTCAAACAAAATGTTAATTAAACTTTTGATTTGGATATTTGTTTGTGTGTATTGATCAATGTTCGTTTAACCTATTCCTTTGATGGATAGAATCATTTGAATCTCAGGCACTTTTTAGATAGATATTTGAAATGGTATTCATATATTTATAGTATAATTGGAGATATGAGCACTTCAAATGTATGCACTGAAGGAAATATTTGCAGACTAAACTGGTGTGGAGTGGAATCAACACGGATATATGTGGTGTATTCATAGTGATTCAGTAAATGTATTTATATATTTAAAAACATTCACAAACACTGGATTCTTTCAGTTGTCTTCCCTTTGTCATCATGTCTTCATATTTATATTCAACTGAAGAATAGTTTGAGTGAAGCTCTTATCTTTCAGTAAAGGTCTGTTATTGGTTGTTCAGTTCCATTTCTATCATTTGTCTTTGAATAGCAGTGTCAATTCTTGCTCTAAATCAGCCATTATGATTTCTTCTTGGCTTTCATTCATTTGTTGAAGTGTCTTCTGCTAGTTTGCCTTCTTCATTTCAGGTTTTTTTGTTTTCTCTATTAGGTTCTGCAGATTTTTTGAAATTCTGTTTTATCAAGTGACATGGGTTATGATTTTCTATCATTCTGTGAATTAATTAGTTTGGCTGTGAGAGGGTGTGAGCAGGTGTCATGCCTTTACCTCTATTTTCTGCTCTGCTCAAATAGAATGGGTTTCAATTTTTGTTAGCTCTGAGACCTATGTTGGAGAATTTGTGTGTACATTTGCCTTTTTGGCCGACTGATTTTTGGGCTTTTTTGGCTATGCAGGGATTTATCTGCACATGTCCATTCATCCGGTTTCCATCAGCCAGGGCATCAGTTTATTTTCAGGACAATGAGAGTGTTTTCTGCATCTCGTCGGCTCCTGAGGTCAGGTTGATCAGGCATCTCTTAATGTGGTTCCATTTATATTATGCCTGAATGTAATGTGAAATATCATTCAACAATATGGATTGAGGACGTTTTGTGTCTATTGAATGTGCTTAAAAATAATAAGATGTTGTAAAAGTAGATGGGTTTATTAATGACAAATCGTTGCCATTTTATCTTTTCTGGCTTCCGCATGTAGAATGTTTTCATCCATGTGAATAAAGCCAAAATGAACAGGTTTCATATTTAAAGTTTGAGTTATTATTGTGAAAATTCGTGAGTGATTCAGAGTTCCAAAACAGACTATCAATAGGTCTGTTGTTGAAGTTTCTTTGTTCTGAATGTTATCAGGATATTCCTCCTACTGAAGTTCGAAGAAATTTCAGAAAACGTCGGTTCGAAAAACTGATAAGAAGGAAAAACGTTTCAATAATTGGTTTTATTGTCTTTTTTTCTTATTCCTGGAGCGCCTTCCATTAAATTCTCATTTCTCAAATCTACCAGTCCCTTCTCCGAAGAAAAATTTATAATATATTGATAATGATAACATATTTTAACATTATTTTCTACCGATTTTTTAAACACTTCAAAAAAAGGGAGGAGGTTCTCAATTCGACTGAATTTTTTTTCTGTCTATGTTACCTTATTTCTTCGCCAATTGTCAACTGATTTTTATGATTTTTTTGCAGTGGATTTAATTAGTTTTGTTGGTAAAAATATATTCATTATTATTGGATTTTTTGTTTATGTTTGCATTCCTTCCCTTCTTTGTTGCTGAACCGTTTTAGCAGTTCTTTTTACATTTGGATCAATATATCGGTATCAAAAATTAACTATTTATTTATTTATTTTTACCAATATTAACGAAACTTTTTGAGTTCTTTTTTAGCTTAATCAACTCAAAACTAAAAACAACAGACATAGAATTAAAAAAAATTCACAAATAATATAGTTATTTATTATTAATATAAAAATAATAGAATTTAAAGGTCAGTTTGCCTTAATTAGACAATGGCAATGCGCATCCTAGCAAGGAAAGGAAAAGAAGAATAGAATATGTGGCGTAGCTATAATCCCTATCCAAAAAATACGTATGTGAAAAAACGAGTAGTTTAAAATGTTGTAGAAATCTAGAATGCAGCTTCGAATTTCAATTAAAATAGCAAGATAAGTTGGGAAAATAGTACCTTCAATTAAAATGAACCCTTTCTATTTTGAATTACAATCTAGATTTGTGGATTTTCAAAATTTTTAATTTAAATAATTTTCATGAAATTTGGCTGGTCACAAATTTGAAAGTAAGACATCTATTAACTTCTCAAAAATTTCAAAAATGCTTCAATTCACAAAACAGAATACTGTTCTTAAAATTTCATTTGTTTCATTCAAAACTTTCTTCTGAGAAAACATAACATTATTGTAAATGTTATGAAATATGGAATCGATACAGTAGAAAAGGAAATGGAATCAGCGAAATAAATAATCATTATAAGCTGAAAATGACCTTTTTTATTTTACTTACTCTAAATTTCTTTTTCTCACTTTGAACTCAAGTAAAAGTTCAGCTGCAATTGTGTTATTAATCTTTTTCTTTATCTGATGAATCCTCGTTTTTTTTAGAGCAATTCTTCAAATTCCACTCTTAAACTCGACTCCTCCCCTGTCAGCAACAACTTGTTACTTGAGAGAATAACTGAAACTCGTTGAAAATATCGTCTTAATTAACTAGTATCCTCCGCTTTTCAAAAAATAGGCTTAAGCTACAACAGAATGTAAATGTATAATGAATAAAAACTTATGATTATTGAGTTTTTTTCTCTTTTTTGCTTCTTTTAGCTCATTCTGATTTTTCTAATATTTTAAAGAAGATTAAATGCTTCTACCCATTGCGAGTGTGCAATTTATCATAGAATTCAGCAATTATAATTGGATTGTTTATTTATACAGGCTTAAACTTTAATCCACAGAGGAGCAGAGAGCATCCTATTTTGTCGATTCCCTCGCTGTCATTATTAGCTGGTTGACTTCGGTTCAATTACGACTTAAAACAGAAGAGACAATTTATTTCTTACCTCGTTTTGTTGAATTTATAAGAATATTTAAAACCTTTTTGTTCTCTTTTTCATCATTATAAAAAACAAACAAACTAACAAATAAATGTAAAAATATTTTCTTTTTTCTTTTCTACAGGCTGGCCCGTTATAGTTTAATTGGTCTCTTCCAATTAAACAAGTTAATTAATATCTTAAAAGATTTTTCATTTTGCTCTGACACGTTTCTCATTCAGTGAAACCTGCAATTAATAAACTAAAATATGACACAGATATAAATGCACTACTTATACTCATAATCATTTAATTTATTAATTACCTTTCGGCATGTTCAAAACATAAACTTTTAAAGTGAAGTATTGAATTTTCCAAAATTTAATACTTACTTTCACACTGCGTAGAAATTTAATGTCAAAAACCTATTCCATTCCCGCGAGAATAAACTAACAAAATTCACTTCTTTTATAATAAAAATAAAACGTGTCTACCTCACTAAGTATATTTTATTTTCTGTTATCAAACATCCCATTCTGTTATTTTTTTATAATGATATTGATATTGAAAGTTACCTAAAAGGTACAACTCTTTAAGTCGAAGGTATCTGTCGATACGGTTCTTGAAAAGTTGGCTTCCTAAGTTGCTGAGGAGACGGTCAGGGAAAACACTTAAAGTCTCTAGATGTCATAGGATAAACAGGTGAATTGGCGAGTACGTTGTTGAATTATTATCAATTTAAGCGCGGCAAGAATTGTTTAGAATCTGAAAAATATTATTTCAAATGAAGAAATTGGTGGGATTATTGATTTATCTCAATTCAGAACAAAAGCCATGGTAATATTTATAAAAGAGAAATGGCGGAGACAGATCTACAATGGGCTAGAAGACAGAAGTGTCAGTTAGTGTTCAGGATCTTCTCGTCTGATAGCCCCGCAATTTGCATCCAAGTTATTAAGACAATGCTTGGAGATTACTCCGAGGAATCTCCACAAATTCGAGCAATGTGGGGATAGGGCTGAATTTAAAACTGCCAATATAAGATAAGAAGTTGGTATTCGGATGAAAAAACGTTTGGTCCGAGTATGATTTCTATTTTTGAAAAAAATTGAGTGCTGTATTATTTTCCCATGTATTCAGCAATGGTAATATGTTCGATGTAAAAAAAAGATCACTATGAATAAATATATATGGTGAATGTTTTAAATTATTTTTGTGATAATTTCCCTTGCGAGTGATTTTCATGAAAAAGTTTCTCTAGACAATTTTTTTCGAGGTGAATTTTCAAGCTTAACGGCGCCTGAAGAGAGTCACCCGCCTTACATGTTTATTAACCTCAGCGATTCCTTGGGAACCAATTATTTATACAACTTTGAGAGCCTACTCCTGCAACTCTGTGGTTTTACAGAAAAACTTCAAAAACCAAAAAATCTGTTTATTAGACAACAAAAAATAGGCATTACATTGAAGGCTATATTGTCATCATTGATATGGTCATAGACTGGTTTGACCATATAACAATCAGTCTCGACTCTGTGTCCCCACCACGCCAGCTCTCTTTGACCTCTAAATGTCTGGCATCCATATCCCCAATGTTGTTAGTATTCTAATCTGGGTCTTCCCTTATGCTACAAACACACCTCCTATAAGATGTCCCTAAGTCCCCATCTCCTGATATTTAAATCATCATCTGAACTCTTCTCTTCTTCTGAATAACTTCACAAGGTTATTCTTTCTCCATTCTTCCAAACTTCTTCATTTCTGTTTATCCATCTCTTTTGATATTTCCTTCATTCTTCTGCTTGCTTTCTGTTAAGCCTCCAATGTAACATATCCGCTTTTCCAGTGTCCAGGTTTTCCTTCCTTTACATGGCTATGCTCCCAGCTTCATATGTCTTCAATAGCAACTTCCTGTTTGCTAAGCTGATTGAGGAGGAGCATAGTAGTTTTTGTTTTGAATTAAACTACATTTTTGCTTGAGCAATTGTTGATTCATTTCAGACTTTTTGTTCCTCCATCCATTGTTATTTCTTCTAGGTATGTAATTCCTTTCCTTAACTCCTTCGTTTTCTTGGTTAATTTTGATGCATTCTGTCTCGTTGTTCTTTTGTACATACGGGACTATTGGTTTTTGTTCTTGTTTATTTTCATTTGATTCTTCTATTGGATTTGAGTTTAATTCGTTCAGGAGCGTCCTCTAATTCTTTTTTATTAGCACCTGAAGGGCAATGTCATCAAGTCTTGTATAGCGATCTTTTGATAATGATTTCGATACCTGTATCAATTTTGTCTTTGAATTCTTTAATCGCTTCTTCTATGTGTAAGTTGAAAATCATGGGTGACAGCACACGTCTCTTGTCTTACACCTTTTTTTCATTTTTTTATTTCTCTTTGTTCATCTCCAATATTTATAATTGCCGTCGTTTTGAGTATAGATTGTAGATTAGTCTTCTCTCCTGAATTTTTATTCCCGCCTGTTTTGTATTTTAAACACTTAATTCCCCAATTGACGTTATCGAATGCTTTTTCTAGGTCTATGAATCCGATGTAGACAGATTCTTCCTGATAAAAGCCCTTTCTATTATTAGTCTAAGAGAGAGAATTGCTCTCAGGTTGCTCTGTTTCTTCTAAAGCCGAACTGAATTCTTCCCAGATTTTCTTCAACTCTTTGTTCTATTCTTCTTTGGATTATTTTGGTTAGGATTTTTGGAGGAATGTGAGGATGAGCTAATGGTCCTGAAAATTTTCACATTTATCCGCACCTGTCTTTTGGAAAGTGTGACTATTTTGTTTTTTTTGAAACGTCTTTTGGGATAATTCTAATTATAAATTACTAATTAGTTCAAAAAAGTTTGTCACGTGCCTTTCACAGAGTTCTTTTTAAGATTTCTGACATTCGCCTTGTCTATTCAGGTGCTACCTAATAATTGTTTTTAGTTCCTTCAAAGCTGTCTCGAATTCATTGTTGTGGATTACTAATTCGTTTTCGTCCACAGATTCTTCTTCTTCTATTGGGTTCATTGTTTTTCTTTATACTTGGGAGTTCCTACAAGGTATTCCTTCATCCTGTTGCCTGTTCGTTTTCGTTTAGAATAATGTGGCCTCCTTCATCTCTTATGTTCTTGCTTTTGGCTTGTCTTCTTGAAAATTTCTTTTTACTGCTATAAGGCTACATCAACTTTTCCCAATACTAGATATATTAATATTAATATTAATTATATTAATCGGTGATTATGCCTAGACCAGTGTTCCGCAAAGTGTGTGCCGCGGCACACTGGTGAACCGTGGTCATTAGTTGGTGTGCCGCGGAAAATGTCAACTTTTGTGAAGATAATGCACCTGCACATAGCTGAGAGTTATGCGAGCAGCAAGAGATGAAACCGGCCTTATCAACGATTGCTTCAAATTTTGATCGCCTGTGCTCAATTAAGCAGGCTCACATTTCTCATTAAACATTTTTTCATATTATATTGATTTTAATAATAAATAAATATTAAATAAACCTTATTTTTTTCTTTGGTGTACCTCTAAAATTTCTTGATTTGGTAGGTGTACCTTGAAAACAAAAGTTTTGCGGAACACTGGCCTAGACGACTCAAAGTTTCTGCAAATCTGGTGTTTTTCCCATATGAATTTTGAATAATTTGTTTCATGTGTTTTATAATGAATAGTTGTGTTTAACTCATAAAAAAAATACACTGCAACGGATCGTTCTACACGAATTCTAAATTGGATTTTTGACGTTTCGGTTATTATTGGTAACCATTGCTGACATGGAGTAATCGACTTAAAATCAAAAATAACAATCGATTCTTATCTAATACTAGAGGAATAACCTTATTGGATTCCGTTTTTGATGTTTTCCTTATTAATGGCAACCTCTACTGAAAACGTGGAAGAATCGACTTAAAATCAAAAAGACTAAATTCTTTTATGGTAAACAACTCAACCTTGAGTGCTAAAATTCAACCTAATTTAATACTACAATTTGTGACTTTAATTGTGTCCAAGGGTTCCGTAGTCATTACCTGAGGACCCTTTAGTTTAGTTTCTTTGTAACAGGAAAGTGTGGAAAAGTTATTTCACGTTCTATGGGAACCGGTATTTTGAACATGCTATGGTCGTTAAGTTAAATATAATCATTTTTTGTTAAGAGAGAATGGTGTAGGTTCTAGGTGAAACGTTATAAAGGTAAAAAAAGGAAAATTTAAAATTTAAATTGCTACGTAGGTTTCACAAAATATAATAATATATAAAATTACTTTGTGAAACCTACCTAGTAATTTTGTATTTTAAATTTTCATTTTTTACTTTAATATAAACAAATAAATATAAAATATAACCCCCCCCCCCCTATTTTTACGAAGCATTATCAAAATAGGAGTTTCGGCTAAAACCACCTAGATTGCACATTTTTAATGAGATAAACTCATCATAATGCCCAACGTTTCGGCAATTATTATTAATCGAAACTTCTCTTTTGATAAACAACTCAACCAACAAAGCATGAAATCTGCAATTCGTAGTATTAGTTTTTTTCATATTACCTAATTAACTCCCGTGTTTACTTAATAATAAACCGAATACAAAATTAGACAAGCAAATAACTAGATAGGTAATTTTTTGTATCATTTTATTATAAAAATACGTAATTAACTAAAATAATTATCTGTTCAAGTTTACTGAAATAACATATTGTTTTAAACTTATTTACACATTCTGGAAACAAATATTTAAATGGTTCCATTTTGGGTCAATTCATTTAACACTCCCCTTTTGGTGTTGGTACTAAATACTATGTCCTAAACAAATCCAATCTCACCTGGATAATAAGAATAGAAGTAGATTGAATGGAATTTGTTTATGCAATTCATTTGTCATTTATTGTCGCGTGATGATTTGATTTATGATGGACATCTCTATCTAGATTATAATCTGAATTAAATAACTTATGAACAAATTAATATTCAGTCGCTATTTGCTAGAGCTAGATGATTTGTTGAGTGTGAGTTCATTAATCAGTGATCGAGCAATTATTGTTTCTGATTTTTCTCTTATTAATATATATTTAGTGCAGTGGTGGGGCCAAGGTGCGTGGTTTCGGGGGGGGGGGGGGGGGTCCAGGGGCGTGTACTATATATATATATATTTGTATTTTTTTTAATTTGGTTACCGTGCATCGCTCGGTGGCTCCAGATACTTAAACATTATTTGCCGTCCGGCTGTGCACATATACCTATAACTATTTGTTTACTTTATATATATATATATATATATGCGGTCCATGGATGCTGTGAAATCGTCGCATCCCTATAATTTCAAACATTTAAAGTATTTTCATAAATATATAAGGTCGACTTGAAAATTTCAGGAGGATCTATAAATTTTCAAATTATTATCAGTTATTTCAAATATTTCTATAAAAAATATTTTTTGTTTTGAAAAGTATTTTTGTTCTCAAAATGAATTAAAATTTTTGCATAGTTTCAAGGGGAAATTAAAATGAATACTTTTTCCGAAAATGGTGTTGATAGAAGGTTCGAAGTCCCTGACTGCTATATCTTCCAGTTCAAGCATGTCAAAGACAAGTTCAGACGAGTTTTAGTCGAATAAAAATTATTCTCGCTGAGGAACTATTAAAATAGAAATAATACAAAAGAGAAATAAATAAAGGTGATTCGAGTATCTTTAGACTAATTCATTTCTAACAATTCTCAATATATAAGATCAGAAATAACTAAGAGTGCTATAGACAAGTCATAGCTTTTTATAGTAATAGAATTAGGGGAAATTTAAGATTTTTTTATAGGATAGGCTGATTCACTGTTGAAGATGGTTGATTTCCATCTCAGGGACTGTGGAGTTTAAGACACAAGATTTAATTTCTGACTCCTACCTTACTCACTCAAAGCAGTATCCGTTTGGGACGAAGGCCCCAAAATATCTTTTTTTTTTTAAATAACGAAAATGATGTCTCATTCGATGAAATTTGCAAAAAAAAAAAAAAACGAAGATTCAAATAATATTTCAAAAAACCAAGGGTACTTTTTTAGAGAGCATCCCCTGGTTGAAAAGTCACCAACCGCCATTGATATATAAATATATATGTTATAACTGTTTTTCGGGTTTCTCCGCGTGCATTTATGGGGTTTTCTCGACACAAATGCACGCGAAGAAACCCGAAAAACCAATAATAAAATAGAACCCATCCGCGGAAACCTCATTGAACATATATGTATAATATATATTTATATACTACGAATAAACACTCGAGCAGACTTTATAAAAATTTTGTTTTCAATTTTTATTCGGTATTCTCAACAGGGCTTAGATATAACTTAAAATTTTACTGTTTGAAAAATCAAATGTGCCTTGTGAATGTCATTGGCCATATTTTATTTTCCCACTCCACTTCATAATCTATTAAGAATATTAAATAGAAATTTCATATTTAGTTAGTTTCTTTTGCAATGAAGAACTGATTATTTTATAAAAAATTGTAAATTATTTATTAAAAAAAAAAAAAATGGACTTTCTATTATTTTATTTCGAAATTATTCTGAGAACTTTAACCGACTATTTTATCTTTACTAACGGGATTATTTCTTTTATCTTTAGTTGGTGTCAATGTCAAGAAACCCACGAGACAACGTCTTCGGAAATAAGCAACCCGTGAAAAGGTAAAAACAAATTTTTAATTAATTTTTTCTTTTAATCTGAGCTCAAACTGATTATTATACATATTTATTATATCTGAATATTTTTATTTCAATCCAATATGAAGCTTATATTCCTATAATCTATATAAATAAAAATGTACTGTTACGCTTAAGTGATACTTTGAAGGATCTCCGAAACTCCTTCACCGATTTCTTTGAAATTTTCACACAACATTCCATTCAAATACACGAGTGTTTTTATATATAGTGTTTTTATAGATATCACACCTGTGGCATGTAAAAAATATTTTTTTTCGAGGAAACGCCAGCGCCTCTCTGGGGGAAGGGGGGAAGCAAACAAATAAGATTGCCGATAAAAGCTTTTTGGAAATCTTTCATCTGTCAATATTATCTTTGGTTAAGGGAACAATTTTGACAAGTACTTATTATATAATTCATTTACTGTTTTAATACCTATTCTATAATTATTTGCATTTTCAATTTATTTTCAAAACTATTATTATTTTTTAAATATATTTAAATTTTTAATAAGAGTTAGCCACAACAACGCGTGGTCGGGTCAGCTATTATCTATATAAATTTTAACCATAAAAGGAGACGCTCCCCGCCAGGGGCTAGATGACGCCTGGTCGAAGGCCCGGGCGTCAGCTAGTATAATATATAATTTCTCATCTATCTCTATTCCTCACATTAGGGATCATGAATTTAAAGAATGAATGCAAAATTTTTGTAATGGAACATGGTTTAGATAATTTGAATAATATTCTAAAAGCAAATCTAGGGTGGTGTTCTCTGTTTGATGCAAATAAAATATAACCAAATAGCAAGAAAGTGTGGTATCGAAAAAATTAAGTTTTCATATTCTCTCAATCTAAAATAACATATTATATCATAATGCAATATTCGTAGCGAATGGTAATGGCTTGTTTACAGGACTGGTTCCCAAAGGAACACCGAAGTTGAAAATGTGACCTAGATTGCACATTTTTTATGAGAAAGAGTCATCAGAAATGCGAGGCGTTTTGACACCTATTTTATTTATTTATTTTATGTGACTAAAAAATCTTTGATTTATAAAATATATACACTTTATGTACCTAAATATGTATGTATTTATAAAAACATGAATTAAATTGAAAGTTTTTTGCCGGGGGTAGCAGAATTTGTATATATAGAAGGTTACAATAAAAGAGTCGTAGTTATAATTAAATTTTATAATTTTAGCAGAGGACACACTCTTTTATTGTCTCCTTCAATATAAATACATGTATAGGTAGGTACCTATACCTGAAGTTATTTTTAAGAATAAAAGTTACGAAAAGTAAAATTAGAATAAGTTTACTCTGAGGGAAGAAAATAATAATGTTCTTATTTTTTAAATACCAATCTTCATCTCATATATACATTTTCGAAAATATTTATTGTTCCTTCTTGATATGCTTAATGATTCAAATCAAAAATTCTGGACAAAAAGAAATCAAAGATTATTATTATTACCTTTACTATACCACTTTTACTTGTTTGACTTTAAGTATAATCAAGAGGGGAAATTTGTATGAAAAATTAACTCCTCCACAAAATAATAATAATATAATAGTATAATAATAATAATTAAAGCCACATTATTTACTTACAAAAATAAGAGAAATCCCACTCAAAACATTTCTTTGAAAAAACTGGCCAATTTCGAAAAAGTAGTGAAATCTAGGATTTAACAAAGTTAAATCACCAAGAATAATTATGTCCTTGAGTTCTTTAAAAAATTTAAGACTATCATATTTTTTTTCTTGAGTCGGTTGTCGTTCATTCCTGAAAGAAAAAGTCCAAATTCACTGTTTTATTTGGTACCAATTCTTATTATAAAGTCCTCTCATCTTTTTTATGTCTCATCGTTATTACGAAGTAATTATTTTTTATTCTATCCTAATTTTCTATCTTTATTTTCTTTGAGGAAGAGAGCTTATCTTTGTCTTTGTTTTTCATTTCATTTCTACCCAGTTAAACTACAACATCTATTAAAATAATTATTTCACTAAAAGATAGATTAGTCCTAACGGAGAAAAAACAATTTAATTTTGATTAAAAAAAAAATTATTTTAATATACATGAAAATTAAATTTTAAATGAAGAATAATATTATTATTATTAATTATTATTTATTTGTTTACTACCTATTATAAATAAAAAATAAAAATATTCTGAATTGCAATGTCTGTTGCTGTGGGTTTTCTATAAATTAAAAATGGAAAAAGAAAAAACACTAATTTAGGAGTTATATTGATAGTTCTATTTTTTAACCCCCCCCCCAATTTTGGCCCCCCCCCAAAAAAAAAATAACTCATTTTTTACTCTACCATACAGGGTATGGTCAAGTATTGTAATCCTGCATGAAAAAAGTGGTTTTTTTCCTTCTTTTTTTTCGAAATACCTCAAAAACGGCTGAAACTATTTTTATTAAAAAAATTGAGCGAAACCATGGCATTTCGTTCTATAAAAAAGCTTTAATAAGTGAACATCGAAAAAAATTATATTTTTCGAGATAATTATTATTTCGTCAAAATGTTTGTTAGTTAGTCTGTCTGTCTGGTTGTCTGGTTGGGTGTCCGTTAATCTGTGCGTTACTAAATTTTTGTGGACGAGCTAGCTCAAAAACTAGTTTGAATATCGAAACCAAATTTCACACGTAGTTTTGGTTCGTTGAGATTAAGAGCTGATTAGATTTTGGTGTATATCGACCCAAAATTAAGGGGGGTGGAGGGGGGTTAAAAATTAAAAATCTAGGCCATTTGAGCAAACTCAACCAAATTTTGTGTACATAATCAGTTGACCCAGAAGTCTAAAAATGTAAAAACTAACCGCCCAAAATGGGGAGGAGGGGGTGTATGGTCAAAAAATGAAAATCTTGACCATTTACCAAACTCAAACAAATTTTGTATACATAATCAGCGGACCCCCAAAAGTCTAAAAATGCAAAAACTAACCGCCCAAAGGGGGGGGGGGTATGGTCAAAAAATGAAAATCTAGGTTCTTGTACCATACTCAACCAAATTTTGTATACGTAATCAGTGGGCCCCCAGGAGTCTAAAAATGGAAAAACTAACCCCTTCCCCTATATGATTATAAATAATTTTATTAAATATTAAATATAAGTGAAGGGCCAGGTTGTATGGTAAAGTCAAGTGGATGGCCACATCAGAACACCTAATAACTCACTTTTTTATTATAGGTTCGTGTTATAGTATATTTCATTTTAATTGGTATTTTTAGTTAAAAAATAAATATTTTAAGGGATATTTCTAAATTTTGGACCATAAAATTGGATTCAACACATACGTCCTTTTGCTATATTTTATCTTCCATCGTTTGTTGGACTTGAAATTTATAAATTTTAATTTTATGACACCCTCCACCGTTGGAGTCCCAATGGTTAATTCCGAGATTCTATTAAACAAGGGCTCATTTCTAAACTAAATTTCACCTGTCCTCATATTCTGTACCTGAAATTTATAATTTTTAATTTTTTGAACCCCCCCACCCATTTCGGATCACCAACTTTTCCTTGTAGATAATCATTTTCGTATGTCCTTAAAAATTACATATGCGAAATCAATTAAAGGGTCTGAAACTCATGGATATAATTTTAATTTTTTTTTAACACCACAATTTCACATCACTATTTTTTAATTGAAAAATATTAAATTAAATTAAAAATATGGATATGAATTACGCTCAAAAGCGTTGGACTAATGGGTGGAATTTGTGATCCAATAATCTTCTTTTAGTTAATTAAATAAGATATACGAAAATGAAAATTATACTCGTGACATCTGGCAAAAATTGTCCATACCGTGCATGTGCATACACTCCCATGGATGTCAGGCCCTTTTAGTCGAGGTGACCAAATACAAAGACAAACAAGATCTCTGAAACCCATATGTCCTATAGACAACATTTTTCTTGGGCGCTCTGCCTTTGAGTCGTTTTCGAGATAGACGGGACATATATAACAACAAATTTGGCTCGTTTAAAAGATTAATCTACGTTTATTATAAAATTTCTATTATCATATACACCTAACCTTCGATTTACACTGGAGTTTGGTCCACTAAAAAATATAACGTATTACTAAATTAAATCAATATCTCATATTAAAATGAGTGATAGATTTTACAAAACCGTAATGAAAGATTTTTTTTTTATTAATAATTTATTATTTCAATAATAATTAATTTATTATAATTTATTATTTCAATAATAATTAATTTATTATTAATTATTATTGATTTATTATAATTTATTATTTTAATAATAATTAATTTATTACACATATACCCAAGGGCGGATCTAGGAATTTTTTATGGGGGGGGGGAGAATGTATATAAGGTGCCCGATGTATATAAGATCTACTTTTTATCTCGAAAGTGTGTCGCGATCGAATTGTCCAAGCGGGGGGGAGGGGGGGGGGGGGGTCAGAGACGCCCACACACACACACACATAGAACTTTATTTTAAATTTTTTACAAATTTCATATCTCATATTTTATGTTCATTAATATAAAAAAATTGTTATAAATTCCCTGTCGATTTGGCCGCCGTTTTTTGGCCTCTGCGTGCGACGCACGTGTTGCACTCCCGCTAGGCACGGATCTGTATGGGGGGTCGCCCCCCCCCCCCCTGGATCCGCCCTTGCATATACCAGTGTAGAAAGATAGAGAATTTGATCATGTTAAACCACAACCGTGTAAATCAAGAGTTAGTTGCGTATTTTAAATACAATAGAACCTCGTTAATCCAGACTAACCACCAAAGGCTAACTGGATAATCGAAAATCCGGATAATCCGGATATTTGGGTAATAAAAACAAAACAAATCCTCAAATAAGCGAATTTGAATTTATTACGACAAAAAACATGTTTATATCAAAATTACATAGAATTGTTTAAAAACATACACACAAACATTAAAAAAACAATTTTAGTGAAATTATAATTACATTCTTGCTATCAGAGCTAAAAATTATTATCTACGTGAACATTTATTAAAATAAAAATGTCTATAAATCCGATCCGGATAATCCGGAGGTCCGGAAAAATGAGGACCGGATAAACGAGGTTTTACTATATTAACAAAAAATTGGTATATTTTAATTATGATTTTCTAAATATTAAAATTATCATGTTTTTTTTTCCTATAAAATATTTTCATACAAAAACGTTTTCTTTCGATAATGTAATTTTCATAATTTCAAAATAAGCGAGCGATAAAAATCTTAAAAAAATACCCCTAGTAAAAAAATTCTTGTAAGTTAAACATAAGTTTGACATTTACAAATTATGAAGCTGTCAACTAGTTTATTGTCCAGCTGTTACTGTTACATTGTGAATATTTTCTATCGAAAGGTTTTCAAAAGCCCTCCGTCAACTAAACCAACAAAAGCGTGCACTTGAGAATTAAACCAATCATATTAATATTTTATCGGTGGCGCGCGCGAGGTGTTGGCGATAAAACAGCCTGCGAACAAACAAAAGCTGCTGTTTATGCGGGGCAAAAAGGGCGGTGTGGGGTGAGCATGGGGGACTGGCAATTATTCTAACCAAGTTTGTGATTAAAATGACTGAATATTGTTTGCGGCCGATTGTGCTCCGGCTATGTATGTTTGCGCTGGGCTGGCGCATTAGCGGATATACCGCGCGTTGCTGAGCCAATATTTGACATCCACCCCCGCAACCCTGCCTGGCCCTCCACCATTTCTGGCCCTCCACCATCACCATCAAGGCTAAATCCAATTAGATCGATTATTAGCATTGTGTTGTGGAAGGGCAATATGAATGGAACGGCCAAGTTAGTTTCAACGATTCTAAGGCTGAAAGCAAAATGGAGAGTCTTGGAACAAGAGGACCTCTTCACAAAATCCTTGGTCTATTGTTTGTTTACTTTACGATTCAAGAAATAATTGACAGAAATTTAGAATAAATTATATGAAATTTCTGCCTTAATTATATTAACATCGCATCAATGTTGATTTTCATCCAACTGTTTAACCAAAGACCTTTAAGAATTTCGTTGTCATTTACATTGAAATTTGTTATAAATAGAAGAAACTGCTCCTCATAATCATGGGGGTATGAAGTTAGTGAAGTGGATGAAATCTAGCTTGGCTGAATGAGAAAAATCTTGATGGTATACTCAGTTAGCTTTTTCAAGAATTTTTTTCGCTTGCCTAGGGCAAAATAAAATTATAATTATAATTTAATTCTTACTAGAATATTAAACATCCTTTGTATAAACAAAATATTTTATTGAATAAATACTATAGTTGCTGGTATTCTGAAGAGTTTACTTTTGTAACGTCCCTATGGAAGAGGTAAAGCGTGAAAACTCCGATTATCCACTTCAAACAATGAATAATCTAGTAGAAATAATTAATAAACATACGTATATAATCGTTTCTACATATAATAGTTCAATACGCGTATTTTGTTTATCTTAATAAATGACATAGTATCATAAATTCAATTTAAGCATTAATAAAAAATAATTAGAAATTTAACCTTGCGATCGTATAGGATGACAAATCTGGCTTTTAGTTGTGAATTTATATAAAAAATTTGCATTGTTCAGTCTGTGACCATACATAAATATTAAAATACTTGGTTCAAATTTTAAAATAGAAATAAATAATTGAATTGATAAATTTCAAATTTTATTAATTTATAAATTCATCGTCCTTCACTAAGAGGTAGTCCATTTCTCCACAATAACTTCTTTTCTTGAATATACAATTCCCTTCGGTAGTATAATGTGTTATCTAATCAGAAACTTGTACTTATTAACATAAACAGAATTAATTTCCATGATATATTAATTCAATGATTCACACCCTCTTAGTTGTTTGTTGTAAGAACAAGTTGAAGCTAAAATCATATTAAGGGAACCTGCAAATTATATGGTACATATTATTATTTTGAAAGACTATTGATTTTATCTCGAATGAACTTATTCTATGATAGTAACTTTAACAAAGGGAAAAGATACGGAGACTGTTCTACGATGGTACAAGGAATTAAGTTAGCTTAGATATTCCGTTTCTTCTATTATTTTAGTACAGGCAGAGCATTGCTTCGTAATTTTTTATTTTAGTTAAAAGTAGTAGATTTTTATTTGCAACCAGAATCAAGTAAAATTGAAGTAAAAGTTAATTTATTTTTCGGCCCACTCTGTCTGTCCTCGTGACATGAGCATAATATTAAAATAAGGCTTTTAACTTTTATTTCAATTTTATTTGATCCTAGATTTACTAGTAATAATCTTTTTTCCTGAAGGAACTTATATTCATAAACCCAGCCAAAAAATTGATTTGTATCAATATTATTTTTAATTAATTTGATTATTTATTCATTCACTTGTTAAAATTCGTTTATTTATAAAAAGATATCAAAATAGTTTTTTTTTTCTAAGTTGGAACCTATTTAGATAGTTTGATATAGACTAAAAATAAAAATATACAGCGAACAATTTTTGTTCGTTTAGATACGACAAGACTTTAGAGTTTTGGTTGCAACCCTTCTTGACCAGAGAAAGGTTGACGATTTTGACGATTTATCTCGAAGAAGCTCCCCGCAGAATGGTCTGGTAACGTGCCCAAGCGATTCGACCTGTTTCAGGCCTGATACTGATTTGATCGTAATTGAAGTAGGAGAGATGTATTTTAAAGAAAGAGAATAAGTTTAATATTGGGTTTTTTATTAGTTATTTTATAATTTTACATTTCTCCATGCGGATGGCTGGATGGCGTCTCTCAACTCCAATTGACAACTGACTGACCACCCCAACTGGGCTTCAGATTAGAACTGCCAACTCTCTGACTGACTCAAGACTGCCTCTGGAAATTTCCCAAAAAGCCAATGAATTTATAATTAACATCTGGGACTAAAAGCCATTGACATTTATGTTCAGGAAACTGTAAAGTCTCTTTCCCATTGTGAAATGGTCATATTCGAGGATCAAAAAGGGAAGCCAATTGCCAAAATATTACCCTTAAGAATAATTATATTTATTTAAGGAAAGAATTCTCGAGGGGCACAACAAAATGTCTTCTGAACTGCATTGAATGTCCTTTCCACAAATAAAAGCTTTAGACTATCGACTACTATAGAGGGTCGAATTTAAGCTTTGTACAGTGTAAGAAGTATTAAACATTGTCTGAATCTGAATAGAAAGTCAAGCTTACAACCAACAGATGATTTATATAAATAATAAGTTGAAATGTCTTACCTTTGTCAGGCAGCCTTATGAAAATATGTGACTGAAGTAACACGGCAGGATTGGAGATAGTTCTGTAGTCGAGTGTCAAGAGTTAGTGAAAAATCAATTAGCATATGAATAGAGAATGTAACGTTGAAAAAAATGTCCAGATAATCGATCTCATTGATTATGAATTGTGTATTTCGATTATTTTAGAAAATCATTAAAAATTCCATGTTAAGTTGTCTATAAGTAAAGTTATATTAAAGTAAATCTTCAAATATTTAAAATATTATATTAACATATACATAGTTTTTGCATTTATCATCATAGAGAATACGGTCCTAAAAGTGGTTTGACGAAAAATATTATAAACTTGATTTTCACTTATTTTTTCTTACTTCTCCCTCTAAAATATCCCTAAGCAATCCCTTTTTATTTTTCACATACTGTTGCAGCTCTCTTTTTTTTTAATCATACCAAGTACCTAACAATTTATTTTTAACTATACTAACTTTCGAGAATGTCAACGTGAATTAAAATATAATTTCTTTAGAAAACGATTAATAATTTTCTTAATTGTGAGAAAATTGGTGCATTCTGAAACTGGTTGAGTTACTATGGAATCAAACCACTGATGGGGATGAAAGAAAAAAAACAAATCAAGTAAGAAAACTCAGCACAGGAAATATTATAAAAGGAAAGATCCCTGATCGGAAATCACTTAAAATGGTTAGAAAAATTGAATCATTATTCTTTGAAAAAAATCGCTATATATAGGGATAAAAGAGATAAAAGAAGAAAGAAAAAAGTAAAAAAAGAATAAGCTGACGTGTTCTGATGTGGCCCATCTTGACTTTACCATACAACCTGGCCCCTAAAATTATTTATAATCATGTAGGGGGGGGGTTAGTTTTTGCATTTTTATACTTCTGGGGTCCCACTGATTATGTATACAAAATTTGGTTGAGTTTGAGTAAATGGCCAAGATTTTCAT
>JALMQS010000048.1:298374-354919 GCA_024734495.1 Forficula auricularia | reverse complement strand
CCATACCCTGTATGGTAAAGTAAAAAAGAATTTAAAGATAACAACAATCTAAAATTAATAAATGGAATTGCTAAGATTTTTATGATTTTTGGTAATAGTTTACTAAAGTGAACGGTTTGATCTGGAAAATTGAAACTTGGAATGGATGTGCATCATATCAACACAAACATGTCTATCGAATTTCAGGTCATTAGTTAGAGCTAGAGTTGGTATACCCATGGGATCCTGCACGTCCCGTTTCCAAAACCCGCCACACACGAGGCTTTTTCCTCTACCTGTTTTTGGAATGGGAGCTCTCTGATTGCAATTTGGAGGCACGTCGGGATCGAAATGACGTCACTGCTGGTTGTCTTCCTAGCTAGCTTGCTTGATTTAAAAGATAGGACATGTTCTATTTTCCGGCTTGGTCCTGGAAAGTCATCTGCTAGCAGCAAGCAGACAAAAATTTATTAAATCAAGCGTCGTATGCAGCGGCCTTCTTTTTGCTTTTTCTGCCTTTCTAGTCAACAGCCAATTTACAATACTATTATATTTTTAAATTTTGTCTTCTATCTAGGGATCAGATTTTAGCCGATTGTCCTGAGTTGGACTCGAACCAGGGTGCGCTTGATTAGCATGCTGGTACGCTATCCCCTCGGCCAACCCCACCCCCGTGCAGCGACCTTAAATCTCTGAAAGAAGCGTCCCACGAAAGGTTCGTGAAGGACGTTAATTTTTCCCTTATGCTCGTATGAGGTGGCGATATTAAATAACGATTTACTAATCGATACCAAACCTATATAAACAATAGTGCTTTATTTTACAAACTATACTAATAAATCTCACACTGTTTGTGCAAATTCATGCCTTTCTACAATTAAAGCAACATTTTTCTGAGTTCCGCTTTTTCAGCTCCGTCCCGCATTTGGATTGTCAATTTCCGGCAAATGAGTGCACCAAAGATAGCAATCCTAGTTACAACCGTCCAAAAGCTTTCCAATTGTTAATTCAATTTTGTTGTGATTTTCTCTATTTTTGTATGGGCCAAAATTTAATCAATTTTTCGTTTTGAGAAACAAATAGTTTTTAGTAAATTTTAGTGAAACAGTTTTAGTTGATTTTTGGTCTAGAGGTGCATTTCATTAATACAAACATGTTCAGCTAAACTGTTAAAACCATTTGATAGTTTCAGATGTCTAGTCTATATTTTCTGATTTCCTTCATTTTTGAACCAAAATTACAATGCCCAAAATCTTTTAAGTTATTTGTTCTTTTCGGCTTCAGAACTAATTTTATACGGTTTTTCATTCTTTAGTTATCTTGGGTATCTGAATCCAGACATGCAGACACACACAGAGTCGGAGAAAAAAAAAACATTTTTCAAAATTAGTTTTTCTTTGTCTTCTAATGATTCTGAAAATAAATTAAAAATATTTATGAAAAAAAAAAAATATCAATTTCATTTTTTCGAAACTTATCATGCAAGTTTATTATTTATTTAAATCGTTTGTTTTAAAATAAAATTATATTTATTCAATCATACATATAAAATAGATATTAACGAAAATTTAATATGAAATAACGATTAAAAAACATTCTTTAATTTTTAATACAGACCGAACGTAGTTAAATTATGAAAGTTTTATAGTTATATATATTTTCATTTAATTGGTGTTTATTACTGTTATTTGAGAAGCAAAATTGGAAAATTACATCCATTCAAGAAGATAGCCCTCTCCTCATAAATTGCTTTTAATAAACATGACATTTTCGCATTTGGATTCCACCAACTTTAATGCCAAAAGTTGAAATGATCACGAAATAAAACTCATTCTTATTATAATATATCTATACATAAGGCAACTAATTATTCTTTGTTTAGGACTTGCGTTATCAGTTTTCTAACGAACGTGTCACGTGTCAGGATGCGCACGCATTCAACCGGTCATGCTATCCTGTCATATATCTCTGCCATAATTTACTCCCGGTTGGAAAAGCCGTATAGTTATGGCCTTCACTCACTGAGGGGAGCATCTAATGGCTTTAAAAACTCATCAAGCTGGAAAAATAATAAGTTACTTACTTTCTTATTGGACCGTAATAGTATAAGACTATCACTTTAATAAGGAATTTACTTAGATAACTCCCGCTTGTTTTCTTCCAAATATTTTATAAATTTTGCAAAACTCGGTTGAATATTTTTCAACTCATGATTATAGGTAATTAATTTCTTATATGAACGCTTTTTACTTTCGCATATTTAGAATAAGTAAAGTAAAATTAGAATTAGAAGACTAGAATGAACTTTTTGAAGTCTTTTAAATCCCGTATTATAAATTGAAGGAAAAAACTTTAAGATTAAGTGCGATTTAAGTGATTGGACATTTATCGTGGACTGGCTTGAGTTAGAAAACTGAAACTTGGTACAAATAAGACCTTATTAATATAAACTTGAAGACAAAATTTTATTGAAGGAAACAATAAAAGAGTGTGTCGTTATAAATAAATTAAAAATTTCTTTTATTGTCTCCTTCAATTTATAAAAATTATTCTACTCTCGGCAAAAAGAAACTTTCAATTTAACACAATTTCAGCTTATGCACTCCAAAAAACACTTGTTATAAAAAACTGAACAGCTTATAAATTTTCGATTTCAAGTAGAGAAGATATAAAAGGCTCAAAATCTACTAACATTTTCCTCTTGTAATTTTAAACATTTTGACACCTGAACGAATTTGTAATAACCTCCCTTTCATGATTTATCTTGGATTTTGGCATTCTCACATACACAGACAGAAACTTTTCAAGATAAACAGGCATGCAGGAAAATACATTCACCATTTCAAGAGCCGTGGGCATAGACTCTTAGTTTTTATTCCTTTCTTTTTTACTTTATCCAATGCAAAGCATGGGTAAAGTATTGTAATCGCTCTCGGGGCAAGCGTGGCTTCAAAGGGTCCTCAGGTAAAGACTACGGAACCCATGGACTCAATTAAAGTCACAAATTGTAGTATTCAATTAGGTTGAATATTAGCACGTGACGGTTTTGCCAAAAATTACATGGGGTCTCGTCGAGAGGCCAAAAAGTGCGATTTTTTCATTTAGTGCGTGCGGATGGATGGATGTATGTATGGATGGATGTATGTTATCGCTTTTTTGGCCCACGATTTTTTCCACACCGTTGCACCGATTGAAATGAAATTGAAAACCTACCATTAGTTTAACAAAATGAAGCGCTGATTAGTTTTTGGTACATATCGGCCCACAAACATTAGTACTTTATTTCAGTACTTTTTTAGTTTTTTCTAAATATCTTGAAAATGACTTAACCAATTTTGATGAAATTTAATATCCTAATTAAGTACTCTGTGAAATGCTAAAAATTTGGGAGGAATTTTTATGAGTAACCATAGCAACTGCGTTGTTTTCTTATCCGTTACCTTTGCTGAAGACAGAGAAATCGATTTTAAACCAAAAATAGCGATTGATTCTCATCTAGTACTTGAGGAATAATCATTCTATATTGGATTTTTGACGTTTCGGTTTTTATTAGTAACCATTGCTGAAGACATGGAGGAATCGACTTAAAATAAAAAATAGCGATTGATTCTCATCTAATACTTGAGAAATATCCATTCTATATTGGATTTTTGACGTTTCGGTTTTTATTAGTAACCATTCCTGAAGACATAGAGAAATCAACTTTAAACCAAAAATAGCGATTGATTCTCATCTAGTACTTGAGGAATAATCATTCTATATTGGATTTTTGACGTTTCGGTTTTTATTGGTAACCATTGCTGAAGACATAGAGGAATCGACTTAAAATCAAAAATAGCGATTGATTCTCATCTAATACTTGAGGAATAACAATTCTACATTAGGTTTTTGACGTTTCGATTATTATTGGTAACCATTGCTGAAGACATGGAGGAATCGACTTAAAATCAAAAATAACAAGCTTGAGTTGTTTGCCATAAAAGAATTTAGTCTTTTTGATTTTAAGTCGATTCTTCTACATTTTCAGTAGAGGTTTCCATTAATAGTCAAAACATCAAAAATGGAATTCAATAAGGTTATTCCTCTAGTATTAGATAAGAATCGATCGTTATTTTTGATTTTAAGTCGATTCCTCCATGTCTTCAGCAATGGTTACCAATAAAAGAATTTAGTCTTTTTG
Source organism: Forficula auricularia (assembly GCA_024734495.1). NCBI lineage: Eukaryota > Metazoa > Arthropoda > Insecta > Dermaptera > Forficulidae > Forficula > Forficula auricularia. Next base: position 350,760 of record JALMQS010000048.1, on the reverse strand, counting down.
ATTTTAAGTCGATTCTTCTACATTTTCAGTAGAGGTTTCCATTAATAGTCAAAACATCAAAAATGGAATGCAATAAGGTTATTCCTCTAGTATTAGATAAGAATCGATCGTTATTTTTGATTTTAAGTCGATTCCTCCATGTCTTCAGCAATGGTTACCAATAATAATCGAAACGTCAAAAACCTAATGTAGAATTGTTATTCCTCAAGTATTAGATGAGAATCGATGGCTATTTTTGATTTTAAGTCGATTCCTCTATGTCTTCAGCAATGGTTAGCAATAAAAACCGAAACGTCAAAAATCCAATGTAGAATGGTTATTCCTCGACTCTTAAATGATAATTATTTTTGAATTAATTTCAATATGAACTACAAATTGCAAGTGATATCTGATTAATAATAAAGGAACAAACATATTAATATTTCAAATGAATTTGGATAAAGTTTAGCAACGATCCGTTGCAGTTTATTTTTTAATGCAATCGAATGCAAGAAGGGGTGCACCAGTAAAGATGCAGCCCCTATGGATCTCGAAAGACCCTTGCATTACCGAAGAGAAGGGAAAGTTGATTAAGTGAGAGGGTGTAGACGTAGGTGTTTATGCACTCGGGTTTTGAAGGTTTGAGGATTATAAGTGCTGGGAAATATGGAGGCTGGGAGAGAGTTTCATTTCCTTGAAGTCATCGGGAATGAAGTAGTCCGGCACTTTTCTAAAGACTTTGCGAAAGAGTGTTTCCTTGATATCATTCTTCTTTTTGGTAATGCAAGGGTTTCTCAAGACTAAGCCCGGGCGCAAATTGAGCTAACACTTTAACAATTATTATAAATACTTGACTGAAATTTGTTCATACATTCACAGCAAAACTAATCCATATCTATTTTTGAATTATTTTGATTAGTTATGTCCATCGATTAAATTATTAAAGTTGTTATAGGGCAATAAGGACTATATTTTTTATGCAAATAATTTATATTTTATTGCCAACGTTTCATCAACTTTGTTGAGTTCTTCAGGGCTCAAATAGTTATCTTCCTTGAATATTTTTCATTTTTATAATTTTTTCTGAGTAAACATTAAGATCAATCAGATTGAAAATGTTTTAAAAAATTTTCAATCTGATTTATGTCATATGCCTTGCTATGTTTATTAAGAAAGAATTATAAAAATGAAAAATATGCAAGGAAGATAACTATTTGAGCCTTGAAGAAGTCAACAAAGTTGATGAAACGTTGGCAATAAAATATAAATTATTTGCATAAAAATTATAGTCCTTATTTCCCGATAACAACTTTAATAATTTATTTTTAAATTTTAATCGTTCTTTAATCCTCTGCTGGCTCTCTGCTACGTCCACCCTGCGCTCAATTTGCGCCCTGGCTTAGAGGTGCTACATGTTCATTGAGTGCCCCTTTTTATATTCGATTAGGTAGACCTTGTAGCGTTGAAGGATATAGATAGTCCTGGGCTTGGAGCTAAATTTTTTTATCAAATCGTGCTAGACCCGTTTTCAAAAATATTCATAAAGCTAAAACATATGGAATAAAGAAAAAGAAAAAGAATTCTAAAAACTCGTTCATCACTTTCTTATTTTTTAGTCAAAACCTATAAATTCGAGATTTCACAATTATTTTATCGTTTCAATAGCCAGAAAATTGGAATGTACACACACACTTATGAATCCAAAAACATGGAATTTTATTTTACCTCTACATTTTTGAACTCAGAAACATAAAGATATGTGAAAATCTGAACTTGGAATTTTTCATGAACATATTAGGAAACTCTGTTTTTAAGTAATTGAAATAAAATTATACACCAGAACTATAATTCATCATACTGAAGTATAATAAAGCGAAAAATATCTTACATAAGGATACAAAGAGTTAAGTCTAAATGTTAGTTATTTTAGAGAACTTTTCTTCATAAGCTATTGTTTAAAATTAATTTTAAATTCGTTTTAATAGAATGACGGATCAAGTTTAACAATTATTTAAATGTAACATTATATGCAAATTAACGCATAATATATTTATACATTTAAAGATTTAATAATAAAATTTGAAAATTATATGATCCCATTTAGAGATAAAGAGCATATATTAAAAGGGAGACGGGAGGAGAGCAATATATATATTTCACTAGATGATGTTTCGAGTATTCCAAAGCACGCACCATATTACATATTATGAGCTTAATATGAAAATGCCTGGGAAGTAAAAGAAAAAGAGAATATTTAATACAGGGTGTTTGCGATTCGTTCCTCTCTATTTTAAAAATTAATTATCTAGACATTTATTTAAAATCTTTATATATATATATTAAGATTAACAGGCCAATTTACCGTCTTTATGTCTATATTGCTTAAACTGCACTTCTTTTTGGATGATTTTATCTACCTAGTTTCAAACTGCTAGATATCTTTACTGTCAGAATCAGCCAATTAATCAGATATGTGTGAAACCACCTAAAGTGGGATTGATCAGATATTCATTTACATCATTGTATAAGTTGTAATTAATAGTTTCTTATTGAGCAATAAATGCGACAATGTCCTCAGCATTTAAGAGAAGATGAAGTATTTTTATATTTTAGTAAATAATAACCCCAAAACATCAAAAGCATCTAAACCAAGAATGATATTATGAACTTGTCCAGTACCTTGATGGACATTGCGAGAAATGCAGAACCATGTTTTAAGAAAAGCAAAAGGGGGATACCAATTATATTATATATTCATGCAAATAGAGCACAAGATCCTGGAATTCATCTCGGATCATCACCAACTATTTACACAAAACATTCATAGCTGGATCCTCCTAGCCGTCGAGACGGTTTGAAGAAGCTACCATGATCAGCCACGAAGAGACGAAAAAACTATTGCTATTGATTTAAGAAATATCTTCTTCTTGGGTATTCGAGATCAAGGATACATCCTTGATTTTGCCTACATTTAATTTACTCAGTAGGCCGGTTGATTCCATGTCTCATCATCGCTTTGTCACGTCATAGATAGAAATCCTATCCCAAGAAGCTTTGAAGCTTTATAAGCATCGATTCGTATTTTTTTAATTTTAGCCAATTGTTTCGAAAATCAGGATCATTTATCTCTCAATATTTAATCTTTGTGTAAATTGGGCATTCATATTAGAATATACTTTACGGTTTCTTCCATCTCTGAGCATTCTGGGCATTTGTGGTCGACCAGTGGCACCTCTTTTTGAGATAAGACTTGACCGTTTTTATTTTTAGAATATAATGCTAAAATGCAACCCCCCAGAAATTTCATCGACGTATTCTATCCCTTAACTCACCCCTCTCTGTGGACACCCTTGAGTATTAGATGCGAATGGATCGCTATATTTGATTTTATGTCGATTCCTCCAGATCTTCAGCAAAGTTAATGGTACAATACGATAACATAATAATATTGATAAGGCTACTTATAAAATTTCCCCCAAAATTTAGCATTTCACAGAGAGAAGCCTATCTATTCTATTCTTAATATATCAAGGTTAAATAAGCTATATTAAAACAACCAAATAAATAAATTTTAAAGAATTTAAAAAAGTACCTCCTATTTTATTGCTGAGTAAAGTATTTTAAAATATAATTTTACCAAAAACTTTATATAACAAGATTGGAGTAATTTTTGGAGACGGACTGATAAGTGAAATTGAGTGGATATCGATGAGGCAGTCCAAAAAAAAGAAGAAGATAATTTACACTATCTTTTTATTCATAAAACCGACGTTTCGGAGACTATTCCCTTCTTCTTCAGGGTTTTGAAAAGTCAGTGTAGGAAATCCAATGCGACATTCTCCTCTGTCTCCTCTTTCAGTGGAAGTAACAATAATATATTGTATTTCATTCTCAGCAGAATTATAATGTAGTAAGGAGGGAATAGCCTCCGAAAGGTCGGTTTTATGAATAAAAAGATAGTGTAAATTATTTTCTTCTTTTTTTGGACTGCCTCATCGATATACTCAACTTTATATGACCTTTTAGAGGTCCTCAAATACTTAAATAGAATCTTAAATTTGATCAAAATTGGTTAAGCCATTTTTACGTAATTTAGAACAAACTAAACAAGTTCTAGAATAAAGTACTAATGTTTATGATCCGATATATACCAAAAACTAATTAGCGCTTCATTGTGTTAAAATAATGGTGTTTTCAATTTCATTTCAACCAATTGAACCGGCTGGAAAAAATCGTCGACGAAAAAAAGGAATCCATGCATCCCTCCACATAAATCCCGAGGGACTAAATGAAAAAATCACACTTTTTGGGCTCTGGATAAGACCCCAACTAATTTTTGGCAAAACGGTCAGGTCCAAAAATCAACCTGAATTAATACTGCAATTTGTACTTACCTTAGGTTGAGACAGTGGATAAAGTAAAAACCAAAATCACATTAATAAAATGAAATTGAGGCACCAAATCGGGAGAACTCGAATGTCTATATGGTTAACTTTACCTTTTCTATTCTCTACCTATTTAAAGCTTATGTAAAAATTATCCTTAAATATAAACTTGATGGCTTACATGCCAAAATCTCTGAAGCATTCATTTCCTCAATGACTGGACTCGCCTAGCTCATACGCAGCTTTCATTCTTCTCCGCCCAATCCGTTGCCTAAATACAGGCGCACCAACGACAAATCAAGAACAAATTCAGACTACATTTTGAGCATTTTAATTAGTACAGCTATTTATTTATATTTTATAATTGAACATTTTTCTTACTATACACTCACTCAATTTATCATCTGATTTTAATTTTTCAAAAAGAGTTTGTTTCAAATTCACTGTTTCACTTTTGGCAACATTTGATGAGAAACACCCAGTGTTGAATATACTGTATCTCGTAAATAAGAATGAGGGAATGGTGTTTTTTAAATGAATATCAGATGAGGGCGGAGTTGAGGGGCTCGAATTAGCGGCTGATTGCGGCAAGGTCCCCCTTTTTTTGTCCCATTTGCGGGCCCCCTGTAACGTCGTAATGCCCTCGATTGGGCCGTCAAGACAACTTATCGCGCCCGGCTTCCGTCGCAACGAAACGCGTCATTACGACCCGATGGTGTGCGTATCTCTTTCTCTCTCTGGGAACCTACGACCAATCTGCCTTAATGTTTTTGTACCTCGCACAAGTGCCAAAAAATGCATGAAATAGGTCTTAAGCGAAAATATAAATGCCTTATGCCAGATGAAATCCTTATCAAAGGCCATGTATGGAATATTAATAAGAGATATGCGAATAAACTAATAAACAAAATAGATCAATAGGTATTCTGTTTTTGGCTGTTATTTAACTTTTAAAATTATAGAAAAATAAAAAAAACATTTTTCTTTATCCATTCTTTTGATTTTTAACCGACTTCAAAAGAGGAGGTTTTCAATTTGATAAATATAAATATGTTTATTTGCGCATAACTTTTATGGAAAGCATATATTCGAATGCAGTTAAATGCATGTGGTAATTAAGTAGGTCCCGTTTAAGTTCCATTACGCACCGAAAACACCACAAGGTTCAGGGAATGAAGAAAATGCCGCGAAAAATTTTAATTATGAAAATTAATTAACCTAAACCTGAAAGCTCTCTATACATTATCATTGAAAAAATCTATCATATTTCTTAAGAAATTTAATAATTATAATGATTTTTATTTAACATTAATTTCAAAGATGAAAATGTTCTGTTAAATTTTGCAAACTTTTTCTTCTATAAAAATAAAAAATAAAAATGTTAAAAGAATTAGGTTCGCTAAAATATATATTATATATATAGGTATATTTAGTCACTGCCAAAATTGATATAAGGTGAATTCTATTATATAAGATTCTTCCCTAGTAGCACAATGTATTCTCAAAATCTATATAGGGACAATATAGTTACTATATAGTTTGAAACATTGTGCTACTAGGGTTTATATTAATTTTGGTGCTGATTTAATAAAATATTTTAGCAAACCTATGACGTCGACTGTTGAAATTGAAAAAATAGTTTATCTGGAAAGCTGGACTTCTATTAAAAACTAACAAAATTTCCACTTTTTTTGAAGCATAAATAAAAATTATTTTTGAGAAATATTTATTCTGTTTGTATTTCTCTTTAAACTCAGATATCTATATAACGCGCGATCATTTGAAAGTCGTAGGAATTTCGTAATAGCTAAAGATATTTGACACAAAAGTATGCTGCACCTCTGCAGAGACTGGTTTTATTTTTCTAGGTTGAGCAGTTCTCTGACAATTAAATTATCAAATCATCAACATTTTCAGAGTTTGTACCGAGTCTTGAAATACTTTCAAGTTTCATTCAAATTTAATTTTTCAAATTCATCTTAAATATATTTTTACACATGTAAACAGGTACACAGAGAGGGAGAAGTGACACCTTTGGCCGTGTTACTTAGCCTCCAGCATCCAGACACAATCGACTGACTCTCAATAAGAAATCCATGTTGGAATATTTATATCCAGCGGGAGGCTACAACCCACCCCAAGGACATCAGCAGTACTAGTAACAATCCACTTTCCTCCCTCCCCCTCGACCCGCAAACCCTACGGGCCACTTCAGTAGCAATTTACATACTTTTTATTTTATCCAATGCTTATAAAAAGAATATGTTATAGACTTTTTTAATGATATTGATTTAAGTAAGGATTGCTCTACCAAAATGTTGCAATACTACTGAGTCAAAATTGACTCATGCATTCTGAAAAGAAGTAGATATATCAAAGGTTAATTTGAAGTACTACGATTCTGCAATGATTAAAATTATCAGAATTAAAACTTAATTATCGTAAGGTTGTATATTTGTTAACAAAATAACCTTGAAATCTTAGTGAATTTTCATCAGTATATTATATTGTTTTGTGTGCGAAAATGTCGAGTTTTGAGCCGAATAAGCGTCATTTGCGGGAGCTTTTGATTTACTTTTTCAAATTTCAAAAAATCTGCAGTTGAGGCGCATTGATTGCTTGAAGAAAGCATATGGTGAGGCTGCTTTAAGTGAGAGAGGTTGACGTGAGTGGTTTCACAAGTTTAAGAAGGGTGAATTCGACATCGAAGATAAAGAACATCCCGGAAGGCCTAAAGTGTAGGAAGACGCGGAATTGAAATCATTATCAGACTAAGATTCGTGCCAAACGCTAGAAGAACTTGCACATACATTAGGAGTGAATCAAAAAGCAATTTCACATTGGTTAAAATCATTGGGAATGATTCTAAAACAAGGAAATTGGGTTCCATATGAACTGACGCGGAGAAACGTTGAATGCCGATTTTTCACAAAACCGGTCAAAACCTTTTTGGAAACACTCAATTGGGAAGTTTTATCCCACCCGCTATATTCACTAGACATTACTCCTTCTGATATCTACTTGTTTCGATCATGGCGCATCGCCTGTCTGAGCAGCACTTCACATCATATGAAGATACCAAAAATTGGGTCGATTCGTGGATAGCATCATAAGATGAATCATTCTTCCGAAGCGGTATCCGCATGCTAACAGAAAGATGGAAGAAAGTAGTGGCCAGCGATGGAAAATACTTTGAATGAAACATGTGTAACCAATTTTTTTCATTAAAGCCTCAAATTTTGGGGAAAAACGGCGGAAGCAAAGTTGCACACCTTGTAGATAAAAAGATATTTTTTGCCTAGAGTAGCAGAGTGGTTGATATGTTTATTTGCTTCAAGCATAGGCCAACATCATTGGTTTACTTTTACAATTGTTAGCCATGTGCTTAATATGATTTATTAATTTTATAAAATCATTCAATTTTGATTTGGAGTTTGAGTTTTCTTAAAATATTGAAATATATGTATAAATATTCTAAAGAGTGTTTATTGTTAATAAAGTTACAAATGAATTGAGGGAGAACGTCACATATTCTGATACACAACCACTAAACAATTCGAATTTCTAATAGGTATATGGTATATATATAAATATATATATATATATATATATATATATATAGATATATATATATATATATATATATATATATATACTGTACATTTCATGGCCTTTTCTTTGCTATTATTAATAAAAAAAATCATAGAAAATAATATATTTTTTAAAAATATATATCTATTTGGAAGTTTAATATATATTTATTTCTTTAATCAAATTGAGTACTGTTCTAGTTCAAGTACGGGTGTTTATAGAGCAACAATAAAAGAATAAATTCTATTCGGCTAAAACTCGTCTGGACTTGTTCTTATAATCCTACCAACATCTTAGTTGTCAATTAAGCCTGAGATTGTTCTATCAATGGACTTTCAAAAAAAAAAAAGATTCTCAATTTCTCTTTGGATCTCGTTTCAATTAAGTCATCGATTTCAAATTACATTAATTAGACGTTAAAAATTAATAAATTTGAAAATTAGACAAAATTAAAATATTTTAATAGAATTTGGTGACTGAAATCATTTTTATCTATTTTAAAGAAAATATTTAAATGAAGAATTGATAGAAAGACAGCCCAGGTAAAATAAAAAATACAAATTCTGAATTAAATAATTTTCTCATTTTAAAAAGTCGATGTTTTGTAAGTTCTACTCCCCTTTTTCAGAAGCCATAAATTAATATAAAACGGATTAGCCATCTATAAATTATTTTATTTGGAATTTGTACTTTTACGCGAGGTAAATTTTTTTTTTTATTTAAAATGTACTTATTAGAAAATACCGTGCGACATGACGATCTAAGTTCATTTTTTGGTCAAATTATGTTGTTGTTTTTTTTGAAAATTTCTCATTTATTATTCAATAATAAATTTTTTTTGATAATAATTGGATATATTAACAATGTTTATTATTATCATTATTTTCATCAATAATTTGAACTAATTTTCCTATCGGTAAGTTAGCTAGAGGTTAATGTACAATCATTTTCTATATTTATTAAATTACCAACGCTTTCATACGTCTTTTTACTTTATCCAATGCGAAGCATGGGGAAAGTATAGTAATCGGTCTCGCGGCAAGCGCGACTTCAAAGGGTCCTCAGGTAAAGACTACGGAACCCATGGACTCAATTAAAGTCACAAATTGTAGTATTCAATTAGGTTGAATTTTAGCGTGTGACGGTTTTGCCAAAAATTACATGGGGTCAAGCTTGAGTTGTTTACCAAAAAAGAATTTAGTCTTTTTGATTTTAAGACGATTCTTCCATGTTTTCAGTAGAGGTTGCCATTAATAATCAAAACATCAAAAATGGAATGCAATAAGGTTATTCCTCTAGTATTAGATAAGAATCGATCGTTATTTTTAATTTTAAGTCGAATCCTCCATGTCTTCACCAATGGTTACCAATAAAAACCAAAACGTCAAAAACCCAATGTAGAATGGTTATTCCTCGACTTTTAAATAAGAATCGATCATTATTTTTGAATTAAAGTCAACATGAACTGCAAATTGCAAGTGATATCTGATTAATAATAAAGGAATAAACATATTAATATTTCAAATGAATTTGGATAAAGTTTAGCAACGATCCGTTGCAGTTTATTTTTAATGCAATCGAATGCAAGAAGGGGCGCACCAGTAAAGATGCAGCCCCTATGGATCTCGAAAGACCCTTGCATTACCGAAGAGAAGGGAAAGTTGATCATGTGAGAGGGTGTAGGAGTAGGTGTTTGTGCACCCGGGTTTTGAAGGTTTGAAGATTATAAGTGCTGGAAAAGATGGAGGCCGGGAGAAAGTTCCAGTTCCCTGAAGTCATGATGGGGACAATAGTTATATAAAAAATATATAAAATAAAAAATATATCAAATAATTTTTTTTTAATTTTATTCATTTGAGTTCCAAAATTGTTTATATGGTATTTCAAGAAACTTACTATTTGTGATAAGAAATTTCCAAAATAACATGATTTTACCAAAAAATGAACTTAGATCGTCTTGAAGCACGTGTTGTTTTTAATAAAATAAATTCACCTAGCGTTTTTTCCTCAAAAAGAAGCTTTTTAGGGGGCGTCGGAAAAAATTTAATTTTTAGCGACCAGTCTAATTAGTCTAAGATCCCGACTTAGGTCGACCTTAACCTATCGAGTTTCCTAATGAAATTAATATTTTGATAATATAATGTATTAAAAAAACAAAACTTGATATGGTCGACATCCAATTTCCCTCTGCATGGCTAATTTTAATAAAAAAAAAATTAAAGTTGTTAATTTTATTACATAAATATAGTTATTGAGTTTCCGGATAAATATATTACAAATCGAGGGTAAAATATGTAATAAAATGCCAAAGCTAGGTCGCCATATTTTTTCCCTGAATAAGTACAAGTAGACAGGGTGTCAACAGGTAACTTCAAATTAGTATTTTGTAGTTATAGACTTCCTTTATTGTTATATATGAAAATGTAGATAATTAAAAAAAATTAAATAAATAAATATTTAAATAATGAATGAATAAAAATAAATAAATCTAATAAATTAGATAAAATAGCTATGCAGGGAAATTGGATGTCGACCCTATCAAGTTTTTTCTAATACATTATATTATCAAAATATTAATTGCATTAGGAAACTCGATAGGTGAAGGTCGACCTAAGTCGGGATCTTGTACTAAATATATATATATATATATTATAGATATGCTTAGATTACAACATAGATTTATTATTTATCAAATTAATGGTGTATCTATGAGATACGTATAGCCTTGATAGGATAGAAGAAATATTCGAAGATGTATTGTATTGATGTACACATGAACAGTCACTATTAATATCAATCAGTGGTGTAAACACATATGTGCATTAAATTTGAAAGACATTTATATTCCATTCTTGTTATAAATGAACAGTTTATCTTTGAATTCTCTTGAATTAGGGCCCTCGCAGAGTTATAGTGTAAATGTGAACATAGAAAAAATAAAAAAGTTCTTCACTCCCTCTGCATTTACTTGGCCCTTTGGGGTACATGTACCCCATTCTGGACACCATTGGTTTAGTGGATAACAGAGATCATCGACTATGAAAAGAGGGAAATTTAATACGATTCCCGGTCCTGTCGCTAATTTCCGTTCCTGAGATTGGGTAGCATTCAGCTCATCAAATAGAGGGGAAAGCAACGGAAACCACCCCAATGAACAATTTCCCAGGATGTTACTATGAAGAGTACATTCCCCAGAGTAATAGCTAACGACGCTTGTCCACGAGTATAACAAGTAAATATAGAAGAATAATATGTTTGTCTCAAATAAATAAAATGTTAAAATCTCATGAGATAGGACTTTATTTATTTATTTTATTTTAAATTTTAATATATAAACAAAAGAATTATTTTAATTTAATTAAAATAATATTTTATTTACTCATAAGGTTTTGTTAAATATATTCGATGTAAAACAATTAATCGGAATTAAATGGATTTCATTTTTTAATATAATCGGATAATACATGTTTATTTAAAACAAGGATTTAAAAGATTTTTTAACAAATTTATATTAGATTTTTTAGAACAATTTTTGATTTTCAGCATTTACGAATAGATTATTAAAATTTTAATAAAACAAGTGGCTTATCTGTGACAAGCTACTTTTTAATTTTTTATTAATTCTTGGGGTTGTTACTCGTAGAAGCAAAGAAGAAAGGATGTGGATAAAATTAAAAAAATCTCATCCAGAGTCAGGGTCATATATATTATATAAGAAAGTTTTACAGGCACTAAATTTTTTTCATTCAAAGAGAAGGGATTTAAGTGTTTAGTCTAATTTTCTTTGTTCCTTAAGAAATTAAATTTAATGCATGAATAAGAAAGAATATGTAGGATTAAGGTAGTTGTTTCACCATGTGGGTTTTCTTAGGATTTTTTTGAAATTTAGACAGATCATTATTAAAATACTTCTGCATCGATTGGTGGCAAAACGAAATTTATAAACAAAATAGTTCCGGAGATATTAAATTCCAAAGATAGAGTTTTTCAGACTCTTATACATTGCACTGTACGGGATATGGGAAAGTTTACATACATTTTTAATTATAATTAAGAAACTCTTCTTATTATTGTTATAAAAAATTATACCAACATTAAACAATAACTAATACATATTTTTTAAGACAATTTTAATTCATAGTTCCAACACACTTTCTGAGTAATAATGAATAAATAATGAAAAATTTACACTAAAAACAAACTGGCAACAACGCATATATTTAAACTAAAAAGTGGGTTAACTTTAGTATTTTTTTAAGGTTTTTTCGCTTCAGCCATTGTCGCAACAGCTTTCAATCGCTTATTAAGAACTTTGTTTTATAAATATTCATTTATAATGTACTTTATCTGACATTTCCATGATAAAATATATATAAGCTCGGACAGTGTTGCCAGATTTATAAAACGAGCATGGGATTGGCTAGTAGTCGTACATAAACAGCAAAAAGTTTTGTGCTTATGAATTATGAATCCTTATTGTCTGTTTTATATACTAGCATTAACTTTTTGCTAGTATTGTCGCGAAACAACTACCTTAAATCGAGAGGTTTGTTTATCATTGTCATCCTTGAATTAATAAACAACTTCCAACAATATGAGCTCTTCTGACATGAAATTAAACATTAAGTCTTATTTGTAAGAAGCATGGGATTTTAGAACGCTCAACACCCTGCTGTCAAATCGGGTAAGAATCGAACCGATTGGTGAACCGCCACTTAATATCGTGTACACCTAGGGGCGTAGCCACAGGGGTGGGAGGGGGGGTCAGACCCCCCCCCCAAAAAAGAACAAGGCTCATGCGAATGAGTAACGGCAACAATAAACCGTTTCTTATGGCAAACTAACCGTAATTAAATATATTTCTACGAACATGAATTTAGGTCATTTATCAAAGATTTTAATAGATATGTTTATATTATATGTAGGAGGGTCTTGTCCCCTCGGGAGTCGAACCCATGAACTACTACGCTTTCCGGGCAACTAGTCTGACTAGACTGACTAGTTGCCCGGAAAGCGTAGTAGTGCTTGGGTTCGACTCCCGAGGGGACAAGACCCTCTTACATGCAATATAAACATATCTATTAAAATCTTTGATAAATGACCTAAATTCATGTTCGTAAAATTAATTGATTATATATCACAAATTGATTTTGAGAAAGGATTCAATCTTTCTTTCTCAAATAGATACTCTTTTCATTACATAAATATATTTCATATGTTTATTCAAGAATTATATGTTCTCTTTTAATTTCTTGAAGTACCTATTAGTTTTAATAAGAAAAAATTACCATTAAATATTTTGCTTTGTGGATTGACCTCCCCCCCCCAGAAAATTTCCTGGATACTCCACTGTGTACACCTACTTCCACTTCCACTTTCATTTCCAAGTAGAAAACAATAGCTGAAGGGGCATTATCTAATGAATTCCAATATAATTCCAAAGACGTGTACACCTAATTCCAAACGTGGTTCACCCCTCGAATCATACTAACGCTTTCGCCAAATTGTCTATTCCTTTGACCGCTATAGAGACTGGAGCCCGTTTCCTGTCCCCGTCTTTCCAACGACCTTCAGCAAGTCTAGCATCCACCTTTGACTTTCTTCATTTTCTAAAAATTATTTTTATTGTTTGTCCAATTCTTTTTCCTGGATAATATCCAATAATGAATAATGTCCAATAATTTTCAATTGGAGCAATACGATTCATTCCTGTTGCCCAACATCATTTATTTCCACGATTAATGAATACATTCTTAAAGCATTTGAACCAAGAAAGTTAAATAAACAATCAATAATTTATTATGTTAATACTACATATTTAGAAAATTATTTTATTATTTTTTGAAAAGTAAAAATAAAAAATAATGTTTAAAAATTAATTTGTCTAAAATGAATACATCCATTTGGACTTTTTCACGACTGGCCTATCAGCGGATCATAAACAATGCTAGCTATTTGCCAAATTTCAACTTCCCAAATTTAATAGTCTACAACAGGGGTCCCCGCAAACTACGGCCCGCAGCTACTACAGAATTAATTCTCAAATATTCGCTATATTAAATATTCATGTCTTATAATAGCGTACTATTAATATAATTTCTGTATAATCTGTTATATCTGACCAGCCCATAATTTTCAAAGTGCACATGTGGCCCTATCTCTAAAAAGTTTGAGGACCCTTGGTTTAGAATCTACAAGTTACATGCCTGAGATGTGTCAGACAACCAAATGGACAAAGATATCACTCTGAAAAGATAAAGTCAGGAAGAGGATTATAGAAGATACAATTCATTAGAATAAACGAAATGACATCTGAATTTAGAGAGTTTATGAACAGCAAATTAATTTTAAAAAATGCTTTTGAAGAAATTATTGCAATTATTTTACCAAATATCTCATATCTAGAGAATATTTTTATAAAAGTAAAGGTGAAAATCACTGCTAAGATAGAGATGGTCTGAATCTTCTTAGATTTTAATTTTAATCTAAAATAATAAGATAAGCAATTGGATGTTGATGAAAGCAGTCCACGGTGGTTGTAAAAAATAAGACTAACATATTGATCATCAATTGCTTTTTACTTTATTTCTATTCGAGATGAAAAATTTTTATAATGTTTTTTTGGCATTGTCAAAGGAGACAGAAAGTAATTATGATTTGAACTACTTTCATTGACTTTTTGTTACCCTGAAGAAGGAGAGAATAAATCTCCGAAACGTCGGTTTAACAAATAAATGTAAAATAATAAAACCTCTATAGTCTTATTTTTTACAACCACCGTGGACTGCTTTCATCAACATCCAATTGCATATTTATACCAGTCCGTCTCCTAAAGAAAAACTCTATCAATAATAAGATAATACTGGATAGTCGTGTGAATCTGGATCTTGTAAAGCGGGTATGGGCAACCTTTGCTTAGCTAAGGGCGTAATTTCGGGACTTATCAGGTCGCAGGCCGTAGGTAATAAATAAATAGGTAGTAGTGAATAAAATAGCAATAAAACTTCACACATTTTTTTATTTATTAATTAGTATTTATTAATTATTACTTAGCATAATCAAACATAAAAAGCAAATTAACAAAAAAAGATGGAAAAATTAAATGAAAATTAATGAGAGGCTTGAGTTTGAAGCTGAGAAACAGATGATCAATATTGAGGTCAATATCACAAGTACATAGGCGCAAAGTGTTTTCTAAATTAACATCTGTAAGCCGAGTACGATCATTATTTTTATTAATTTTCATCATTGAAAAAAGCTGCTCACTTCCGAATGTGTAAATGATTTTTCCTGCGAAAACTCTCAGCTGTGTATACTTTTCTTCGGAAAGGTATGTTCTGTAAAATTCGCTTAGTTCCACATCATCAAATTTAGACTTCAAATATGAGTCCTCTTGAAGCTCGATCAATTCCATTTGTAGGTGAACCGGAGAATCTTCCACATTACACTTACAAGGATTTGCAAAAATATTGAAAGTGCTATGGATATTCTTAAAATCGGAAACCCGATCTGTGGCGTTCCACTGCGTATTATTTATCAATTTTATTCTTTATGATTTGAAGAATACAGTTTTTAGGTTGGTTGACAAATACAAAGTAATTACAAATAAACCTATGTGTGCTAAATATTTAATTTTTTTGCACGTTATTTGAAATTTCTGAATCTCTCGCGGGCCGGATTGAAGCTGGTGGAGGGCCGGATCCGGCCCGGGGACCGGAGGTTGCCCATATATGTTGTAAAGGGTGAAAAGAAAAAATAAGCACCTTTTGAACCTATAGAGTTTAAAAATTAACAATTAGATTTCGAGTATTTTATTATTCTATTTATATTACGTTTACAGTCTTGAATAAAATGAGATTTATTTATTTTTAATTCTCAGTGAAAGCTTAGGATAACTTCATTTGCTATTCTTCTATTACAGATACTAGTATCCACCATTTCGTGGTTTTTCTTTGCTATTATTAATAAAAAAAAATCATAGAAAATAATATATTTTTAAAAATATTTATCTATTTGGAAGTTTAATATGTATTTATTTCTTTAATCTAATTGAGTACTGTTCTAGTTCAAGTACGGGTGTTTATAGAGTAACAATAAAAGAATAAATTCTATTCGGCTAAAACTCGTCTGGACTTGTTCTTATAATCCTACCAACATCTTAGTTGTCAATTAAGCCTGAGATTGTTCTATCAATGGACTTTCAAAAAAAAAAAAGATTCTCAATTTCTCTTTGGATCTCGTTTCAATTAAGTCATCGATTTCAAATTACATTAATTAGACGTTAAAAATTAATAAATTTGAAAATTAGACAAAATTAAAATATTTTATTAGAACTTGGAGACTGAAATCATTTTTATCTATTTTAAAGAAAATATTTGAATGAAGAATTGATAGAAAGACAGCCCAGGTACCTTAGTGAAAAATACAAATTCTGAATTAAACCATTTATTGTCACGTCATTTTTTCTTTTTAAAAAGTCGACTTTTTGGAAGTTCTAATCTCCTTTTCGAAGCCAATTAATATAAAACGGATTAGCCATCTATAAATTATTTTATTTGGAATTTGTACATTTCATTATTTCTGGCCTGTCTTTCCACCAACTCTCCATTTAAATACAATTTTATTTAAAATAGATTAAAATAATTTTTTAATTTTACACATTGTTTAACTTAAATTTCTGAAACTAGAATGTTCAAAATCTAATCAGTTCTTTGAGATCTTGACAAAAAAACAAAAAATTGTTTAGAAAATTAATTTTCTTAGACTAGCTAGTTATCTTTAGCTATCTTTCGTACTCATAGAGATAAACGAGTTTGCGAAAACTTGTGCGTGATTATAGCCAATTTAATCACCAAGCAGTTTTGAGTCTTTTTATTTTTCGGTGGCTATTATGTTCTCTCTCTTGTCCACTTTTGTACTTACTATATGTCGTCTCGCATAACACAAACAAATGAGCTTAAGAATAAATAGGTTCATTTCATATTTAAATCTGAAACAATTTTAGCCCTATCTATTTCTTAGGAGTTTTGACATTTCCATACCATGTTCAAATATTTCGGAAGATATATCTTCACTTCATTAGATCTCTTACTTGATACGCTCTGTGAACAAAAATTGTCGAACGGCTAGAGTTTTAAATTTGCTCAAACATTTTCGATTACTTTACCTATTCGTGTTTAAAAATCTTTGAAAGTTTATATTTCTTATCATATTTAAAACTTACAGGTGGTATTCCATGTTTTTTTGTTTATCTTCATCTTGTTATCAACATTTTTCCTATTTATATAAATTTATGAAAATTTCTCTAAATTTAATTGATAGGAATTCGCCAGCTGCTTTCATTGAACCTTACATAATATGTTTCCATTAAGATGTCTTGAATACACAATCAATGGTCTACTCTCTGTATATATTCTTGTCCCTATTGGGATTAGCTAATTATTGTAATAGTTTGATCTAGTTAGTGTCAATATTGTTAAACGCTATGGTTACAGGTGGGCGGAAATGATCTTAGTCCAATTTCCGTTGGGGCGCTAGAAAAACAAACACTAACTCCAGAAAAGGGGAATTAAATTGGATGGGATAACTATTTTAAAAGCCTACAACAGTGACTATTAAAAATAAACTGCAACGGATCGTTGCTAAACTTTATCCAAATTCACTTGAAATATCAATATGTTTATTCCTTTATTATTAATCAGATATCACTTGCAATTTGCAGTTCATGTTGACTTTAAGTCAAAAATAATGATCGATTCTCATTTAATAGTGGAGGAATAACCATTCTACACTGGAATTTTGACGTTTCGGTAATTATTGCTAACCATTGCTGAAGAAAAAATGGAGGAATCTACTTAAAATCAAAAATAGAGATTGATTCGGATCTAATACTTGAGGAATAACAATTCTACATTAGGTTTTTGACGTTTCGATATTATTGGTAACCATTGCTGAAGACATGGAGGAATCAACTTAAAATCAAAAATAACGATCGATTCTTATCTAATACTAGAGGAATAACCCTATTGCATTCCATTTTTGATGTTTTGACTATTAATGGCAACCTCTACTGAAAACGTGGAAGAATCGACTTAAAATCAAAAATACTAAATTCTTTTTTGGTAAGCAACTCAAGCTTGACAATTTGTGACCTTAATTGAGTTCATGGGTTCCGTAGTTTTTACCTGAGGACCATTTGAAGTCGCGTTTGCCGGGAGACCGATTGCAATACTTTCCTTATGCTTCGCATTGGATAAAGTAAAAAGTTGAGCGATTCATTTATTAATACTATTGTTTTTACTAATCCTATTTTCTGCAACCACTTTTTTTAGAGAACTGCACTTAAATCAAATCAAAAGCAGCTCATTTTCTAAAAATATAAATATTAATCCTGGACTCAAATCTCACGAAGGAGACCAAAACAGATTGAGAAAATAAAAAATTTTAAGGTTCGGGAGTAAAAACTTAATGGTTAATCTTCATGTTACTTTTCTGTCACAATCTGTGACCTTCAATTGAATATTTCATTGTTTAACAAAATGAAGCGCTGATTAGTTTTTGGTACATATCGGCCCACAAACATTAGTACTTTATTTCAGTACTTTTTTAGTTTTTTCTAAATATCTTGAAAATGACTTAACCAATTTTGATGAAATTTAAAATCCTAATTAAGTACCTTGGGGACAACAAAAAAGGTTAAATAAAGTTTTTAGTAAAAGTATATTTTAAAGTACTTTACTCTAGAGTAAGATTGTACTTTTTTTAAATTCCTTATTTTACCAAAATTTAAAAAAAAAACTTTAAAATTTATTCATTTGATCGGTAATATAGCTCATTTAAACTTGTTTAAGTAAGAATGGTTAGGCTTCTCGCTGTGAAATGATAAAAATTTGGGAGGAAATTTTATAAGTAACCATAGCAACTGCGTTGTTTTTTTATCCGTTACCTTTGCTGAAGACATGGAGGTATCGAGTTAAAATCAAAAATAGTGATTGATTCTGATCTAATACTTGAGGAATAACCATTCTATATTGGATTTTTGACGTTTCGGTTTTTATTGGTAACCATTGCTGAAGACATGGAGGTATAGAGTTAAAATCAAAAATAGTGATTGATTCTGATCTAATACTTGAGGAATAACCATTCTATATTGGATTTTTGACGTTTCGGTTTTTATTGGTAACCATTGCTGAAGACATGGAGGTATAGAGTTAAAATCAAAAATAGTGATTGATTCTGATCTAATACTTGAGGAATAACCATTCTATATTGGATTTTTGACGTTTCGGTTTTTATTGGTAACCATTGCTGAGACATGGAGGAATCGAGTTAAAATCAAAAATAGTAATAGCTATAAATGAATTTAGTCTTTTTGATTTTAAGTCGATTCTTCCACGTTATCAGTAGAGGTTGCCATTAATAGTCAAAACATCAAAAATGGAATGCAATAAGGTTATTCCGCTAGTATTAGATAAGAATCGATCGTTATTTTTGATTTTAAGCCGTTTCCTCCATGTCTTCAGCAATGGTTACCAATAATAATCGAAGCGTCAAAAACCTAATGTAGAATTGTTATTCCTCAAGTATTAGATGAGAATCGATCACTATTTTTGATTTTAACTCTGATTCCTCCATGTCTTCAGCAATGGTTACCAATAATAACCGAAACGTCAAAATTCAATGTAGAATGGTTATTCCTCGACTATTAAATGAGAATCGATCATTATTTTTTACTTAAAGTCAACATGAACTGCAAATAGCAAGTGATATCTGATTAATAATAAAGGAATAAACATATTAATATTTCAAATGAATTTGGATAAAGTTTAGCAACGATCCGTTGCAGTTTTTTTTAAGTATTTCAACACCACCATCGATGCAATTCAGAAACCAGCTTATTCGATTAATACACACCCCGACACTAATCCACTCCCTCGACTTTCTGGTCAACAAAGAAGTGTTTTCGAGGTTTCTTTTTTTAGATTACTATGTCGGCATGAAATGAGAAATTCCCCCCCAAAGCCTGCTTTCCTCGTAGCACCCGATTCGCCGACTCACCAAGACTCACCCTCTTCCTAATTAATTTAGAGAAGTGCCGAACCACTTGAATCACCTATATGCTTATCCCTTGACTTCAAACAACTGGAACTCTCTCCTGACACCCCTCTTTCCCTGCCACTTATAATTTCCATTCCTTCAAGACTCGGATACACAGACACCTACGTCCCTAGGTCTCCACCCTTTCACTTGATCACTTTCTCCTCTCTTTGGTAATGCAAGGGTCTTACTTTACAAGATCTATAGAGGCTGTATCTTTTTGGTCAGCCTCTTCTTACATTTAATCATATTATTTTAAAAATACCTTCTCAAGGAAAACCTACTTACATCATGAGAAAAATATCCAGCCTCAAATTTAAATTTCTAGGCTTAGAAATGCCTTAACACATTGTTTACCAGATTTTAACCCAAATTTTTAAAAATGTCTTCCTAACCGTTTGTTACATACATAAGATTTTAAAAATAAATGGTTAGTCTTTAGCAAAATGAATCAATCGAACAATGATTTACATTGATAGAAAGATAAATTTAGAAAATTTACTAATATTCTAATCTGCCATGTAGAAATAGAATTATCAAAGTTAATAGAAAAAGAGATAAACTTCGAGCATTGGGGATTGGAATTGTCATATTTTTTGTAAGTAATTAGACTAATGGTTCGGCTCCAGCCTGGCTTGAATTGATTGGACAAAACTGTCCCCATAAATCGGTCCTTTTTCGCACGACCTTTGAGATAATCGGATTTACAACAGACAAGAACCATGCGAAAGAATTAATCTTTCATTTGACTTCTGCCATATTACGTGATATTGAAATTCAAAAGTCGTGTTTCATTTAAAATTCGAAATGCTCTAATATGAAAATACATTTTCAATCGTGAAATGGGAAAAGTAATTTATTATTACACGAAATAATTTATTCTTTTGAATATAAGTGAAGTGCATTTGTTTCAATTATTCTGCTTTTAATATGATTAATTAATCTTTGATTTAAAATGAAATTAATTGGAATGAACTTGGATGAATATCTTTTGATTGCTGATAGAATAAATTGTTTTTTTGGAATTGTTGTGAACTATGTGTAAAGATTGTCTGTGAGGTGAGATTGTATTTAACAATAGCAGTTATCATTGTTTGAGAGATTCTATTGAGTAATATATTTTGTTGTATTTCGATTTTGTATTATTTGTTTTGTTTTAAAGACTGATGATGGCACGCTGTTGTCGAAACGTCTCTCAATGGCTATAAAGAATATTTTTTTATAATATTATCAAGTATAATTGATTACCCCCACCTATATCATTTACAAATTTACGACTAAAAGTTCGGACTATAAAAAATTAAACAATTTCTCAGTGGACTGAATGAATGTCGAATTAAATTAATTTATTTCCACAAATTAAAACACCGAAGCATTTTTGGTTGCAGGTAACTTCTTTCTACTTTTACAAATATCTTTTTGAGCTGTTGAAAAACAACATGGAAGCCCATGAAGTGGCATCGTTGTTTTCCTGGCTGCGGTTTTCAAAGAGATATCTGTGTTCTGCATCACTTCTGGTAACAGAAACATCACCTGACAAATATAGAAGCATTTAAATAATCTATTTCGACCAAAACTAATTTAACTAGTAATAAGCCGACCAAGACTCGTTTCCCGAGGGTTCCATTACTTATTTCTTCCAAAATACTTGAGGTGTCAAATTTCATTCTTATTTGTCATTGATTAAGTGAATTTATGGAATTTTCTCATAATTTTAAGATAAACCACTTTTGAAATGCAGACAGGTACAAAAATCACTTGAAAATGTTTACTTTGCGGCCCTCTTGCATTGCTATTTTAAAGCTATTAAAATTTAAAAAATTTAGCCTAATTCTTCATGGGTTCACCCCAAAATTTACATTTCGGGATTTTGGGTCGCCACTCATTCTACATATAGGGATTTTTACAGAATACGTCACACCCTATGATAAAAAATCTTTTTTATTTTCGATTCCACAAATTATTCACGCTCCCATAAATAATCTTTAAATTAAAATTTTAGCACGATTTTTTAAATTTCGGACAAATGAATACTAACTTCACAATGTCAAGCTTTTAACTTATTTAGCTTACGAACTACAATGCTTTGACAGACGGGCAGACAGACAGACTGACACTTTTTACTTTGGAAAGTAACCCTAAAACTGTAAATAAATGAAAATAACTTTTTCAGTCAATATTGCAGCTTTCCCTAAAATCTCTTAGCTAATCCAAGTAGGGTTTGAATAGTTAATAAAGACTCTCACGAAAGGCTTTCTTATAATTAGCTCTAGCTATGATAAACCGGGTTTCCACTGTTACCAAAGGCGTAGCCAGATTTTTGGTTAGGGTTGGGGAAAGGGCCAAGAGGGAACTCTAGATTAAAAATAAATAAATCTATCTAATTTTCCAATATATTTATTACACAAAAATAAATCTTCTTCAAACCTGTTGATGAGAGTTTCTGTGAATAACTCTATACTTTCGATTAATTTACGATGGATCACCTTGCTTCCAGGAGGTCAGCTACCCTCCCTGGCCTTATCTGGGTATGCCCATGACTTTTAAATATATATATTTTGATCTGGAGGAGGAGGATGCTAAAATTATTTGGTGGGCTTAAGTCAGGATAGACTTTTTACTAATTAATTTAGAATATAAACTTTCTTTCAAATTTTTAATTTAATTTATTAAGAAAACAATAGAAATAATTAGCTGGCGATTAAAAATAGCATTTTCCTTAAATGATTATGTAAATGAAGAGGAAATTGAATTATTCGAAGGAATATAAAATAATAATAATAAAAAAAAGGACAAAGGGTCCATTTAGCAAAATAATTATTTTTCACACATTTATCGCATTAATCCTTTTAAATTTAACGAAATATATAAATATATAAAGGGCTAGTTTCTCTCTGGAAAGGCTTGTGAGCTCATACGTGAGCACACAGACACGGACAATGGCTTTACGAGACAAAGCACCCCTCACGAGGGGGTTGAAGAGGCACTGCGGGGGTGGCAGAAGCTGCAGATTAGCGAACGATGGAATGCAGCCGCCCGCTCGGCGCTGATTTATGGGCCGCCAACACACCCCCATTTTGCCCCCATTTTAAGGGCGGAGAGAGGACACAGAGCAGCATACAAATTTGATGACAATTAAAATTGAATCGGCGCGCATTTGGAGGGAGATAAATCAAACGAACCGTTAATTGAACTCACACGGCAGGTGGGAAGGCAGAGTTGATGGCTGCTATCGTTTAAGCCCGAGATCTAATAGCAGCATCAACTATCTCAAGTTAAGCCCGTAATCCATAATTATATATGCTGTTAATAAAGTTAACACTAATAGAGACCACCTTGTTTATTAATGCTTAGTCTTTAGTAGTATCAACTTCTTTTCTTGAAAATTATACAAAAGTCAAAAGAATGGTTCTCACCCAGTGCTACGCAGGAGATCTCTCTCTGCTGGCATCTACATGTTTTGTTGGGCTGTTTGAGACTAAAAGGCTTGTTTTCACTTTAACGCATGTGAGATCATACACATTTTTATAATATCACGATTTAACGATTTTTACACGACACTCCTGCGCTCTCAGAGACCAGTCGAATTTCCGGAAAAAGAGGGCCAGTCGAGGGCTACGTAGCGATCCTATTGGAGACCCTGTGAAGTTATACGAACCCTAAGCTTTCCTGTATATTAGTTGCGTATATTCCAGGGAAACGCATTTTTTTTCAAATCAATTAAGGAGGTTCGGGACTGTCTATCATTTTCTCAAAGTCAAGAAAGTGTATAAGCCAAAGCCCTCCTCCCCTGGGAAAATAAATTCATCCTGGATTTCAGATTATTTGTTTAATATCAGTAATTCACAAAATGTTAACAAAAATAATCTTGATTTTCCCGTGTTAAAGTTTTTTTTTATAAAATCAAATTCTTACGTCTCAAATAAAATCACGTCCAGATCTAATAGGAGGCCCAGGACAGCAAATTGCCAAGATAACAAAATTGCTCGAAAGAGAAAATTAAAATCAACAAGTTCAATAATAAAAGTAAAAGGGAAAATAGTAGGTACGTTTCTTTGTGTCAAGTTTCAGCTTTCTAGCTTAAATTGTTGGTAAATTTGCTTACAATGATTGGTTTTATTCTAGATTCATATGTTCGTTTCTGATCATTTAACGAGAGTTCATACTCGTTATTTTTAAATACCTTAAAATGGTAATAGCTTACTCCCTAACCCCATTGAAACCTTAATGTGAAATATTTATTTCAATTAACTGAGTTAACATTCTATAACTAGGCGTTTATTTTAACTTACTACCATAAGAAAAATAGCTTTAAAATTACCTAAATTTTTCATTTTTTTTAGTGTTATAATTATTAAGAAAATTATTTTCTTAAATAAAAATATATTTTACTTATAAAGTTAAAAAACAAACTTCATATTACTTAATATTACTAGTGGAACATATTTTGGAATCAGAAAGAATTTTCTACGATTTGCCGATCTTGAATTATTGTGGTAATCTTGATCCAGAGACCCAAAATTCCAATTCAAACTAATTTTTTTTAGAAAAACATTTCCACTTTTATCCAAAAAATCAAAATCTAATCAGCTCTTAGTCTTAATATAAAGCATCTAAATATGAAACTTGTGAAATCCTTAACGGCAGAGAGCACAAAAAATATGACCACATATTGACAGATTCTTTTTGATAAACTATTATATTTTCCGATACTATGAATAGAAAAGTAAAAATGACCTTGTGAATAAACCATAGATTATTGTTGGTTGCATGAATTCTGTTTAATCTCATCATATATTCCTATAGAATTTGAATATTAATCGATTATTAATATAGGAGTATTAATATATGTAGAGACATTTGTTATCACTTCATAGAAAAGATCATGAATGTTAAATAGGAATACATAATCTAATAATCACGTGGTGTAATCAATAAACACAGTATATATAGACAAAGATGTTTGAATTAACCTTTTAGAAAATGAGAGACGTAGACGCAGTTCGGAAAATCTGATATCTTTAATAACGCATCTTTTAAATACACCAAGCAATGGATTTTCGGCACTTTTGGGCTCTAAGAAAACACAAAGATTACTAGACTTAACTACTAAAATCTTGAATGCGAGACCAAAAGCATGCTTTACGCGTAGCTCGTGTTTTTCCGATTCCCATCACTCTTTCGAGGCTAAATTAGAAAAGTGCCGGACCACTTCATTCGCCAATAAGATGTCACCATGACTTCAAGGAACTGGAACTCTCTCCTGACCTCCGTCTTTCCCAGCACTTATTATCTTCAAACCTTCAAAATCCGGGTGCACAACACCTACGCCTCCACCCTCTCAGTTGATCAATTTTCCCTTCTTTTCGGTAATGTAAGTGTTTTTCGAGATCTATAGGGGCCCCTTCTTGAATTCGAATGATTAATATATATATATGTGGGATATGATTCAGATGATGAATGAAGATGAGTTTTTGACTCGAAAGGCTTGATGGAAAGATATCGGTGGAGCTCCGGTGTCGGCGATTTTCTTCAGAGGTGAAAACCTCTCTTGGTGGCGTATAGCCGAGAAATTTGCTTTACCAAAATAAGAATTTGGCCGGAGGCCGTGAAAAATGCTTTCATCAAAATAAACGGCACAAGGCCCGTAGTTTATTACTTCTTCGTGGTTTACAGGATTTCGTAATGAGACAGCTTTGTCCCTTCAATCGTTCCAAAGTCAGGCGGACTTTTGGAGAGTGTATAAACAGCAGTTCACACAGTGAGAGCTGGATTACAACTAACTCGCTAATTACCACTTGGCTTCTTTTATAGCTCTTGATTTAATTGCCAATTAAGATGATTGGTTAATAATTTTACCTAGATCGCGCTCGGATAATTATAAAAGGGCGTGGTCTTCATTCTCGCTAATTAGTCTCTCACAAGCCACGGACCGATTAACATCGAAAATTAATTTAATTGAAAACAAAAAAGAATCGGTCCCTATATATATATATATATATATAGGGTGCCCCTTATTTTGGGTATTTTAGAATTTTTACTCTGGCAGAGGCTCATAAGGTTCGAAAAAAAAAATATCTCCCAAGTTTCAAGTCCCTATCTCAATTTTAACCTGTGCCTCAGAGCGATGCAAGTTTCCCATCTAAATAACATGGGGTTTTTGGCATTAAACGATCAATTTTTTATTCCGGCCAAAGTAAAATTTCTAAAAATTTCAATCTCTGTAAACTTTACCCTTATAATAGTAGCTATCCTTGAGAGTTTTTTCAGAATTTTAGTTATTATAATTTTGGAGTTACAGCTACATAAAATACTGCCATATCTTAGTGTTAGTAAGTTATAGACTCCAAAATTATAATAGCTACAAATCTGTAAAGATTCTGAAGGGTAGCTCCTATTATAAATATAAAATCTACAGATTTTCAGAAATTTTAAACCATTGCTTTGGCCCGAATAAAAAAATTGATCGTTCAATGCCAAAAACCCCATGTTATTTAGATGGGAAACTTGCATCGCTCTGAGGCACGGGTTAAAATTAAGATAGGGACTTGAAACTTGGATGATATTTTTTTTTATTCATTTCGAACCATATGAGCCTCTGCGAGCGTAAAAATTCGAAAATACCCGAAATACGGACCACCCTAATATATATTATATATATATAGGTATATAAATATATAAATTCTTATATTCATATTCAATTGACCCATCCGCCCGGATGTTCCCAGAAACATTGTCGGCATGGAGATATAAATTTAAAAAATTCATTGAAAAATAACCATCATTTAAAGACATTACATTTTTCTACAATTTATTTTTTATTTCAGATTTCTAGCTCTCTTTTTCTCTAGTTCTATAAGAAAAAAAATACCAAATCACCTACATTTTTAAGATAGTAACAAGTCTTAAAAAAGTTTTTAATTTTTATTCTATGAAATTGAATTTCATTTAGAAAGTTATTAAAATGTTGTTTTTTACTTAAAGGGAAAAGGGTAAATTAAAGTAGTGAAAAGGCAATCAAAAGAATTATTGAAATAACATATTTTTGTCAATGAGTGAACTTGACCATAAAATAACCATTCAATCTCCCTTTAGAATATATCATTTTTTATTTCATTCTGTAAAAAATATTGTTTGATTCCTTTAAAAGTTTATTTCCTCTAATGAATAATAATTTGAATAGCTAATTTCAGATATTTCTATCTTAACTAACAAGAAGTGAATTTTCATTTCTTTAATAAACATTTCCCATTTCTATTCAAGTGAATATTTTTATAATAGGGTAAAATTTGATTTTTTTTACTTTATAGGTATGGGGTAGTTTTCATACTTTCACTTGTAAGATAGAATAAGTGAAATTTGGGACGAGGTATCTCTCCAGAGAAAACTTTAAAAGAAGAAATCAGAACTTGCCAAAGAATCTAGTCCTGGTATTCAAGTGTCCGGAGTGAATTTTGTATTTTCTCTTATATACACTGAGTGGAGTATTAGAATGAAATGTCCGGAAATGGGCTTTTTGACTTTTTCTACGATAGTTTCTACTACTTAGTCCTAAGCCTTTTCTACAGTTAGATGTTAGACTTACTATAATTTCAATATTGTAAATTTGACTTTTAATCTTTGAATTCTAGCTGAAAATATGTATACGATAGCTTATATAAAGAGTACAAGGTCTCAGCGAAAATTCGACTTTTGTTAACCCAAAAACTGTCATAAAACCAATTTGATTTTATACGATAGCTTATATAAAGAGTACAAGGTCTCAGCAAAAATTCGAATTTTGTTAACCCAAAAACTGTCACAAAACCAATTTGTATATCTCTGTCTGATATAAATCAAAAAATCATCTTATAAATCAAAAAGAGTCTTCGAGATATCCCATTTAAAAAGTTGCTTTAAGGCTTGAGTCCTGGCAGTTTCTGACGATATTTTTTTTCAAGAATGACATGATTTTTTTGTCTATAAATTAAAAAAAATTAAATATCTTGAAGTAAACTTGTAATTGTAGCCCTTATAGTTAAGCATTTTACCAATCTGTCCTTTTAAGGACTAGTTATTCTTTTTAAATCTCGCTACTCTTATTAAATCCGATCCCACATATATCAAGAATCATATGTCGCTGATCTTACAAAACCTCGTAAGTCCTAAATTCATTGTTTGCCAGAGAACAAGAAAAAATATTTTAAACACGAATACAAACAAATACAATCCAATATTTATTATTTGTCCGTAGCGCTAAATTAAATTGCAATAGAATAATAAGGTTTCAATAGACAGACGCGTCGTGAAAATTTGGTCGGTATATAATACGTATTTGATCAAAAATCGAACTTGCTAGGTTTTGTAAGATCAGCGACGATATGTTAATTGTTTTCTAAAATTTTTATAAGAATCTAAGAGAAAAGTTATATGAAAGTTGATTTGAAAATATTAATATAATTTAATGTCATGAATTTAAATTCTGGACACTGTATTTTTAATCTATATCTTTCAAAATTAAAATGCAAATGAATAATAAATTTACGTTTTCTTAATTTATTCAACTATTATTTTGAATTATTTTATTTTAATGTTGTTTGTTATTAATGTAAGTTGTAAGGGGTGTAAAGTAAAAGTCATGTGTTAAGCACTAAACACGCTATAATATTTTCTTCTCAATATGTTTTGAGTTATCTTGCCTTTATTGGATATTGATAGGTTTATGTGCAAGAATGTTTATATTGGACAGTGAAACCAATACCGCGTTACAGCCACCATGTATAACCTCCTCCATGACATTTATGTTGTAAGTCTCTAAGTGCCAATATTTGTTCTCGAGACTTAAGATTCCGGGTCTCTCTTTTCTTTAAACCCCAACCACTCCAGCACAGGGATGTTTCTGAGCCAATATTTGCTGAGATTGCACGCGACACTTGACACGAGACAGATAGAAAGAGAAATGTCCCTTTCCTCAACATGTTCCGGTCCTAAGAAACAAGAAACAAGCAAACAAAAAAGAAAACAGACTGTCAGTTGAGGTGTCGATATGTGAGCCGCTTGGAAGCTCATTACATGTCTTTAAAGGCGGGATTCACCTTTCTCGTCGTTTTCCTGAGCTGTTGTTTATCGCGATGTTTGTTTGTAATCCGATTATCTAAGTGAAAATCAGACAAATATTCACCAATATATTTTCTCCTTCAGTTCCTTACGTTCGTTCAGCTTTACGGGTGTCTTATTAACACGCGAGTTTATCGATATGAGGAAAAAAGGTCAAATTCGCCTCAATTTCTTTATTGGCTTCTTTAAAGGTTGTTTTAGCAAAGGACAGAGCTAACACACAGTTTATTATCCTTGGTTTGCTTTTAAGGTTAAAATAAAATACTCGTCAACCCTTTCAGGATGCTTTATATCTAAATAAAACCGTTCTAATTTTCCCTTTTTTAGTCCAAGTACCATTTTGTTGACGCCGCAATAGGTCATCCGAGACCTTTTTCTTTTTTGGCGCTGCTTTAAAGGCGAGAAAAAGATGAGTCCATTGAAATATATGTTAGATTTTAATTTTGCAAAAGTTTACAACTGTAAATCCACCGAAAAGTTATCTAATGAAGACATAAAGTTCTTTACTTTCTTACGAGTAATATTTAATATTTTCTTTTATATAAATATACATGGAAGCCCGAAGAGAGCCCCCTAGGATTGAGTAAAAAATGTTCATTACTGTTGCGAATAGCGATGTTAGTCCTGTCTAGTGACTCACTGAACTAAATGTGAATTAAAAATTTATATTGAAAAGAATTCAAATAAAAAGGACAATACTGATAAATATCGATGTAAATATTTGTATTTAAGCTTTGCCATCTCACTTGAAAATATTTTGAAGACGCCCATATAAAAAAACTTGATGCTTGAAAAAACTGTTTTTGAATTGTGTAAAATATAAGATCTTTCAAATTTAGCCTCACTGGAGATATTTCCTCAATATTAATTTGCTGAAAAATAAATTAAAAAGCTGGTATCAAAGGTGTTGTTAGATATGTTAAATTTAGATGCTAGAAGGGTCTCTCGGGAGTCGAACCCAAGGGCCAAACTTCTCCGTCAGTTGACTTAAGCTGTGTTTTAAAAAATAAGCACTCATTTTAATCAATAGATATCATAGAATTCATGTAGGAATATAAAAAATAAAATTTACGAAAAGACAATGAATGAAAACAATTTAACTTTTAAATATTGTTTAAGAAGGTGATTTTTCGAATGGAACTTACAATAATAGTGCAATATCTTTGTCTCGAATGAGTCAAATTCCGGTTTCTAATCCAATACTCAAAGAACAAGAATATGGTAAGATTCTGGTGGAGTCAAGTGGCCCAGGTATAATATTTGAATTAAAAAGATTTGGAACTCTTCTTCTATCCGCATTGTAGTTTGTAGATGGTCAAGTACAGTCTTGAAATTTAACAATAAGGTGTAGTAATTTACCCATATTCAAAAATTTTAACTGGATGAATATTATTATAAAAGTCGAAGGATTTGTAGGGTCGATAATTAAAGTATTTTTAACCGACTTCAAAAAAAGGAGGAGGTTTTCTATTCGACTGAATTTTTTTTTTTTTTTTTGTGAGCTTATGTTACCTCATATCTCCGCCAATTGTCAACCGATTTTGAAAAAAAAATTTGCATTGGGTCCAGTCTAGCTTCCGATTGGTCCCATTTTTTTTCGTTTTTTTTTCATAGGTATTAGACCTTTTTTATTAGGTTTGTTTAGACCTAACATCTTTGTTTATGAACCGATTTCGATGGTTCTTTTTTATCCGAAAGGGGGTGTCTTAGGGATGGTGTCATATTAATTTGGTCAAGTTCTGATGATATGATCACTATTAATAACATCACTAAAAAGAGAAAAATAAAAATAATTTTTAAGAAAAAATAAAAACCGACTTCAAAAAATTAAATGCAACAAATAAAATACACTAAAGGGTATAAAATGATTATTATCTTATTTAGTTACAACTAAACGACGAAATATTAACATATAATTACTTTTTGAAGTTGGTGCCAAACATATACCTTTTATGAATCGCACTCGACGGATCTTACTTAGTACGTTTGGCGGGTACGCTCGCTTATAGGTAAAGTTTGTTTGGTACCGACTTCAAAAAGTAATTTCATGTTAATATTTCGTCGTTTAGTTGTAACTAAATAAGATAATAATTATTTTATACCTTTTAGTGTATTTTAATTGTTGCATTTAATTTTTTTCCAACGAAATTTTCTCTGGAGAGAGACGGACTGGTAGAAATTTTAATTGAAAGTAATGGAAGGCAGCCCAGAGGTAGTGAGGAAAGAAAAATTAACACATATAAAATAAGGTGTAATTTATTGGAATCCTTCCTCCTTTCCTTTCAAACCGACGTTTCGGAGGATTTTTCCCTCCTTCTTCAGGTTTTCAAAGGGTCAATGAATGAAACAAATAAAATGTTTCCTTCTTCTATCCACAGTAGTGTTCAAAAACTTTCTTCATTTGTAACAAAAGGCATAGAAAGACAAAAAATTTTTTTTCTTTCCTTTTTTTCTTAATTGCATTTAATTTTTCGAAGTCGGTTTTTATTTTTCTTAAAAATTATTTTTTATTTGAGAAGTGGACTAATATTGAAAATAACTTATTCAGATTACAAAATACATATTTTGTAGAAAACTTGCACTTGAACTACAAAGGATTTTGATTAGTATTTAAAAAGCTAAATCGATTTTATTACAATTAGAAATCTTCAATCTAATTCCGGAAAAGTCATTTAGCCAAAGAAAATGAACTATTGCTGATAACGAACATGAGAGCTATTGCCTAATATCATGGTCCCAGTTTGATTTCCAACTTCTATTTGTTTCAAAGTTTCTCCAAGGAATTTGATTTTAAATTTAAAACTCATTATTGTCTAAGACTATGGCAAACATTTTCTATTTTTAACCGACTTCAAAAAAGGAGGAGGTTCTCTATTCGACTGATTTTTTCTTTTTTTTTTTTGTGTCTATGTTACCTCATATCTCCGCCAATTGTGAACCGATTTTGAAAAGAAAAATTGCATTGGGTTCAGTCTATCTTCCGATTGGTCCCATTTTTTTCATAGGTATTAGACCTTTTTTGTTAGGTTTGTTTAGGCCTAACTTCTTTGTTTATGAACCGATTTCGATGATTCTTTTTTATTCGAAAGGGGGTATCTTAGGGATGGTGTCATATTAATTTGGTCAAGTTCTAATGATATGATCACTATTAATAACATCACTAAAAAGAGGAAAATAAAAATAATTTTTAAGAAAAAAATAAAACCGACTTCAAAAAATTAAATGCAACAAATAAAATACACTAAAAGGTATAAAATAATTATTATCTTATTTAGTTACAACTAAACGACGAAATATTAACATGACATTACTTTTGGAAGTCGGTACCAAGCAAAACTATAACTATACCTATTTACCTAACCATAATACACGGGTTTTCCCTTAAAACCGAAAGTCAATTAGGTATATTTTTGTTTTTTTCAAGTGTTAAATAATTATATTTTTCTACTGTTATTCATGAAGTATTTATAATGTAATTTATTTAAATTCAAATAAAAAGAAAAACTATACATCATATGAACGAACGCAATGTTTAATTCGTAAATAAAAAATATTATTAAAATTCTTCCAGAACTTAAGTGACTTGATTTAAATTTCTTGTTAAATTGAAGGGTTGTTTTTGTCACAAATATAATAAAACAATAATTTCAATAACTATTTGAATTATTTAATTGATAAACTATACAGTTTCGGTCACCACTGGTTGACCATCCTCAGTACGGAATTTGTCATTTCACATGAAACATTCATTCCCAAATCTTCAATACAGATACAAAGAGTTCAAAATAGATTCTGGTTCAGTGATAAATGTTTTTATAAATTGTTGCTATATACAGTTGAATGTAATGAATTGTGTTATGTATCTGTATTGAAGATTTGGGAATGAATGT
The DNA here is from genome assembly GCA_024734495.1 of Forficula auricularia. Lineage (NCBI taxonomy): Eukaryota > Metazoa > Arthropoda > Insecta > Dermaptera > Forficulidae > Forficula > Forficula auricularia. Next base: position 317,723 of record JALMQS010000048.1, on the reverse strand, counting down.
TTCATGTGAAATGACAAATTCCGGTTTTTGAATGAGATAACTACTGAGGATGGTCAACCAGTGGTGACCGAAACTGTATAGTTTATCAATTAAATAATTCAAATAGTTATTAAAATTATTGTTTTATTATATTTGTGACACAAACAACCCTTCAATTTAACAAGAAAAAATATTATAGCGAAGTGGAATTTGAGTGTCAATAAATTTATAAATACAGAAAAAAACTATATTATTTTTACACCGTGGTACAGATTTTGTGTTGTACCAACTGCTAAAATATTAAATTTTCTTAAATATGGTAAATATACTTCGTATAAATTGAATTTTAAGTAAGTACTTTGAAAATACATTTAAAGATTCACTTTATGAAAAACCGAAAACCGGGGTTTGAAATTTTATCAGGTTTTTGCAAGCCCTAATCAGATTCTCAATCATCAGAGCATCAAATATTTAATTTTTCGTGTTCAAATAAGTAAATGCTTTATTGATGGTTTTATATGAAATAAAAATTATATTTATATCTGAAAGTCTTAGTAGAAATCTTTAAAAAATTCTCCCCCCCCCTCCCCCTTCCCAATGCCAAAACTATGCATTGCCTCTGCCTTTAGTCATTGATTGTTGTAACCATGAGGTAAATAAATCGTGCAAATTAAAATTCTACTGCCATTGTAATTAAAAGGCCCTCTTTCGAGATTCAATAAAGTCATGAATGATTGATTCTATCCTCTCAGTTCGGCATTTGCAATTGTGCTAAAGAGTAAAGTCCAATGGTTCGATTATGGCGACACGTCTTCGATCCTTTTGATAGGAAGGTAAAGGATCCTTTATCGATTCTCGGAAACGACGTTCTCGCTACGACTGGTGCTTAACATTTGAACCCTCTTTCCGGCCATTTGCGAATGTCATCGCAAGACCTTTCACTAAAGGTCTCCTGCATGCTTGATTCAATTGATTCGTTGTTTGCAAAGGGCGGAGATGGATAGCCGCAATTAAAAGGCGCCTATAATTGGCAGCCGTTCAGTTCAGGTATGATACAAGTTGCGCATAACTGGCATGCCGATGTACCTGGTGCATAGATATGCACCGAGAGCTCTCGGATACATTGCACGAGGTGCTACTGCTTCTGACAAGGCCAGGACAATTAATTAGCGCCGTTGAATCCCTGGACGGGCCATAGGGAAGGATCGATAGCAGCAAGTGGCGGCTGCAATGCTTCAGGCCCAAGGGATCTCCCTTCGTTTTAAATACTCTTGATAAAGAAGTAGCAACGAGGAAAGCGGATGGATGGATTACTGGTGAAGAAGAGAAATGTACTGAAAAGGGTAAAAAAAAGCGGCGAGATTTTTATATTATATAAAAAGTAATTTATGTCTTCGCTCATTACAGCAAAAACGAGATAATTAACTTAGAAAATACAATCAAATTGATTAACACACTGAGCAAATGCTTAAATCTATATCTATCTATACTTATTATAAAGCGCTTAACGACGACGACGCCGGCGTGATATCACTGATTGGCCAGGCTGTGGTCTTAAATAAATACGGGGGAATTCGAAAATAATTTAAAATCTAAAATTTTCAAACAAAAATACTAGAAAGCTATTTGCTCTAGAAGAGTTCCCATATTTAAAAGGAGAGATATGACTAAATTCTATTGAGCCCAAAATTTAGTGTGGGGGTGTTCTTTCGTAAATGCTTATAAAAATTATTTTATTAATTATAATTTACTATTATATTCCTCGATTAGAAAAACATTTTGGCCTGTTCTCAATCTTGACAATACCAGTGGCGAGAGAGGCGCCTGCCACGAGCGTATGCCAGGACAAATCGGAACTGATTTGGATTTAAGAAACTCAGAAATATTTGATTGATCAGGGGTTGTCCCAGGGAAATTTTCCACTCGGGGAAGAACTAATTTTATAGCTTCCCATAAACTAACAACTTGATTAATCTCACACCAGACAACTTTTATGTCTTCATGCGCCCGGACAACAATAGAATTTTTTATCGGATGCAAAAACAATGCTGGGACAGGCCTGAATAGTCAAGATCTCTAAGTCCCAGTTTACTTGAAATTTAAAATAAAAAATAACGATCGATTCTTATCTAATACTAGAGGAATAACCTTATTGCATTCAATTTTTGATGTTTTGACTAATAATAATTAGTAGAGATTGTGGTGTTGGTGCAAGGTGAAACATCTTTAATAAAGATAAGAGTAAATAAATATTATATTTAATATTGATTTACTATGAGTTAAGGATACTAGGTCACTTATTTCACATTAAAATTAAAAAATTTAAATGATATAAAATTTTTTTTTATTTTTCAATATATATATTTCGGGCTATCAACCCATCTTCAAGCATGGAATCACTCCAGTCCTTTATAATATAAATAATTTATCCTCCCAATTAATAAATAATAAACTTGACAAAATTGATAAAATAAATAGAACTGGTGTATACAAATTAAATTGCAACGATTGCGAGGCAATTTATATTGGACAAACTGGACGATCTTTCAAAAAACGGCATAAAGAACATTTAGCTTCCCACAGACAATTAATAAGAAACCAGCCCATAAATCAAGATTCCACTTCCGCATTTGCTAATCATCTATATTCTTTAGATCACTTACCTTCACCTACTAATCCCACCCCTATTCATTTCGAAAGAAAAGGATTAAGATTGGATCTTCTTGAATCCACGGAAATAAAATATGCTTTGTCGAACGATGAAAATATTATCAATAATCAACTGGATATAAAACAAAATATAATAATTGACCTATTAATATCTAAGCCAAAAATTTATTCCCAACCTAGAGACACAAGCCAATGAACTTAGTAACTTTTCTTTTATCTAAACATACCTATGTCAACAAACGCCAACCTGATATTCTCACTTGACAATAGCTTAAGAGAAAGTGTACTTTTAAAATAATTTAAACATTCTTTCCCTCTGTTCAATAAACAATATATATAACCTGTTATTCAATAAGTTGAATTAGTTACTTTCTGTACTTCCTGAAGATGGGTTGATAGCCCGAAATATATATATTGAAAAAGAAAAAAAAATTTATATCTTTTAAATTTTTTAATTTTAATGTGAAATAAGTGACCTAGTATCCTTAACTCATAGTAAATCAATATTAAATATAATATTTTTTTACTCTTATCTTTATGTTTTGACTATTAATGGTAACCTCTTTTAAAAACATGAGAGAATCAACTTAAAATCAAAAAGACTAAATTCTTTTATTTTAAACAACTCTTGGCTCAAGGAAAAAGTACTTTAAAATATAATTTTACTAAAAACTTTATTTAATCTTTTTTGTGGTCCCCAAGGTAGTTAATTAGAATATTATTAAAAGTAATTTTCAAGATATTTAGAAAAAACTAAAAGAGTACTGAAATAAAGTACTAATGTTTGTGGGCCAATATGTCCCTACCAAAAATAATCAGGGCTTCATTTTGTTAAAATAATGTTAGGTTTTCAATTATATTTTAAACGGTTAACAGTGTGGAAAATATCGTAGAAGAAAAAACTCTCATCCATCCATCCGCACGCACACAATGAAAAAATCACGCTTTTTGGGCGAGACCCCATGTAATTTTTGTCAAAACCGTCACGTGCTAAAATTCTACCTAAATGAATACTGGGACTTAGGTGAAGGCCATGGGTTCCGTAGTCTTTATCTGAGGACCCGTTAAAATCCCGCTTGACGCGAGACCGATTACAATACTTTACCCATGCTTCTCATTGGATAAAGTAAAAAAAAAAATATCAAAAACTTTTTAAAAATGGCATTCAAATTGAGACAAAAGTATGTTTTTCAAAAAATTTTCCCTAATATATTTCTAATAAAATTTTATCGAGTTGAAAATATTAACACTTTGGCAAAAAAAGACCTTATCGTTTTTCGTTCTCAAGTTTTCATATTTGATGTTTCATGTCTAAACACAAATAGGCATAAAATAAAAATAAAATATTTTAATCCAAATTTCAAAAATACAATGTAGAATTGTTATTCCTCAAGTTCATATTAGATGAGAATCGATGGCTATTTTTGAATTTAAAGCAACATTGACTTCAAATAGCCAGTGATTTCTGATTAATAATAAAGGAATAAACATATTAATAATATTTCAAATGACTTTGGTTAAAGTTTAGCAACCGTTGCAGTTTATTTTTTTTTACTAAAACTCATCTTGCAAACATGTAAATGATTATTTTTTTAAATATTTGTGAATTATATATGAATGTTTTTTTAAAAGAAATTTAAAAACTTAAATTTATTATAATCTATCTATTTACAAAAAAATAAAATATTGCATTAAAATGCTAAATGAATATCGATATATCGAAGATTTATGTCTTGATTAGTTAATTTTCCTACGGAGTAGAGAATATACCCAGAAATTCGCTTCTTTAGAAAATAAACTTTTATGGAAGTAGTTCAATAACATCGTCCTGGTTATCGTTTAATGTTTAATCGATGTAGAACCAAGATTAACTTAGAGAAGTGGGGATTATTAACATCAAAGAAATTGCATTTTGATCCAAGGATTTGGGTCAAAATAGTCGAGTGGTGTTGGACACCACTAGAATATGAATTATAAGATAAAAATAAGTGCATAGAACCAATACAAAACTAAATATTCATTAATTACAAGCAATTTATTTTATTTTCATTTGGAAATAAATAGAAAGGTTTGCCTTCATATATAAAAGGTTATAAATAAAATTAACAAATTAATAGGTGTTTTGGACAATTTTATATTTTATTAATTTTGCACAACGTTTCGTCCGTTTCCGGACTTTATCAAGTGCTCAATCAATTAACAAATTAAACGTACATAAAATAGTGAGACCATCGAGAAAACAATTTAAAAAATTTAAGTTATCAATCTTGGAGTTAACATAAAATTTTTAAAAAACGTAAACATTTTTATGTTAACTCAAGATTGATAGCTTAAATTTTTTAAATTGTTTTCTCGATGGTCTCACTATTTTATGTACGTTTAATTTGTTAATTGATTGAGCACTTGATAAAGTCCGGAAACGGACGAAACGTTGTGCAAAAATTAATAAAATATAAAATTGTCCAAAACACCTATTAATTTGTTAATTTTATTTAAATAAAGAATGGACATGAACCAACTGAATTTATAATAAAAGGTTATCTTCTTTTGATGAAAAAATTCAGATTTGGTTTTTGACTAATCTTTATATATTAAGATCAACTTAGTTCAAAAAGTAAATTTTTAAAAAAATTCTCCGTGTTTTTTTATGTTATTTTTGTCTACTAGAGACTAGACCAGTGGTTCCCAACAGTGTTCCACGGAGCACTGATGTTCCGTAAGCATTACACAAGTGTTCCTCAGATTTAGACGTAAATTGGAAGTGTATAACAGAAATAGAACGGCCTATCATCAAATAACTAAATTCATAAAATTTTCTCAAAAAATTTATATTTTTAATTCTTTTCAACTAAAGTTCACTAAAAGATTATCGCATATAATAAAAATAATAAACAGAATTTCAAAAAAATCTTTTGGCAAATATAAACAAAACTACGTTACTTCTAAAATTTTACTCTAGTTTTTGATTAATTAATTTAGTTTCTGGTACCCAGTTAAAATTCGGTTGTGCATATTAATAAACAATCGTAAGTAAATTAATATAAATATATTGAACATTACATAAATATAGTTTAATAATAAACTTTGTACCCCTAGAAATTATTGATAGATTTATCATAAGGAAAAATAAATATGATACACAAGTTCAAGTTTTTAACAGCATTTACAACACCGGAAATATACCAATGGATTGGCTTAAATCTACCTTCATCACAGTCCCAAAAAGATCAAACGCCAAGAAATGTGAAGATTATCGTACCATCAGTTTAATGAGCCATGCTCTCAAGCTGTTTTTAAAAATCATTCATGAGAGGATTTACCGAAGGCTTGAAGAGCGTATTGGGCAAACACAGTTCGGATTCATCAGTGGTCTTGGAACCAGAGAGGCTCTTTTCTCGGCGCAGGTCCTCATTCAGCGCTGCCGCGATGTCGACGTAGATGTCTATCTTTGTTTCATCGACTTCGAGAAAGCATTTGATAAGATTAAACATCAAAAGATGCTAGATATCCTCCGAAACACTGGAATTGATGACAAAGACATCAGGATCATCGCAAATCTATACTGGATGCAGAAAGCAAAAGTCAGGGTGGAGGGTGAACTTACGGAGGAGATAGACATACTGCGCGGAGTCCGACAGGGGTGTGTGCTATCACCGCTCCTCTTCAATGTTTATTCAGAGGAAATATTTAAACAGGCTTTCGAAGATCAGGAGGGAGGAATCGTGGTGAATGGCATGAACATCAACAACATCAGATATGCAGACGACACGCTGTTAATAGCTAGTACTCTGGAAGATCTACAGAGGCTGCTAAATAGAACAACCGTCGTGAGTGAAGAGTATGGGCTAAAACTGAATGTGGCCAAAACAAAATATATGGTCATCAGTAAAAAGATAAACCCCTATGACACGGACTAAAAGTTAGTAACAACCCTCTTGAGAGAGTGCAACAAATTAAATACCTAGGTTGCACTTTAAATGATAAATGGGATCACTCTGTGGAAATCAAACAGAGAATTGAAATGGCACGTAATGCATTCCAGCGAATAAGACCTCTGCTGTGCAGCCACAACCTCAGTATGGATTTGAGGATGCGGCTAGTAAGATGTTACGTGTTTCCGGTTCTTCTATATGGGATGGAGGCCTGGACTCTTACAGAAACGACAAGTAATAGAGTGCAGGCATTTGAGATGTGGATATACCGGCGAATCCTGAGAATAAGTTGGATGGATAGAGTTACAAATGAAGAGGTTTTAAGAAGAATGAAAAAAGAAAAAGAATTAATAAATAACATCAAAATTAGAAAATTATCGTACTTCGGCCATATATTACGTAACTCTAAATACCAATTTCTACAGCTTATTATTCAAGGGAAAATAGCCGGTAAACGAGGACCTGGGAGAAGAAGGACATCATGGTTAAAGAATCTGCGGCAATGGTTCGGGAAGACTTCCTTGGAGTTGTTTCGGGCCGCCGTCAATAAAACAATCATAGCCAGAATGATCGCCAACATTCGCTGAGCGGATAGGCACCAAAAGAAGAAGAAGTTCAAGTGATAGGGCTGAGAATGAAGAGGCTACTTCCATTTTAAAAGAAACTCCTGGCTGTTCAAAGAACTTAAAATTAATCGTCATTATATGGAAGAATATGTGAATTACGGCTTTTTATGGACATGGCGATAAAGATTGTCCAACCCCGTTGTATATGTGGGTTTAAACTTGCTAATAGTGCAATCGTTCCTGCAAAGTTAAAACGACATTTTACAACTAAGCTTGAAAATCTTACTTCAAAAGGTAGAAATTATTTTGATAGACTTTTAATTTCGAAAAACCAACAAGCAACCAATTTCAATAAAATTGGGAAATTACCAGAAAAATCTCATGATACAAAATAGAAGAATTATAAGCTATGAAACAATTTCCACATACCATAGCCGAATCACTCATTTTACCAGAATGTTGCGAAATCGCATTTTTGTCTGTCTCAAAAATGGCGTTATAGTCGGAGAGCACATGACCCATTTTTCATGAAGTGTTTGATTCAAGTAGATATTTCACCTAGAGGTATTAATAGCATAGATGAGTAGGGAATCGGCTGTTTTCCTGATCTACCTGGATGCGGCTACTACTGCGCATAGGAGAAAGTTGTAAAAAAATGTTCGCCAAAAAAAGTGTTTGATTCAAAATCCAACAAATACTATTCGACAGTTAAGTTGATTTTAAATTAAAAATTAACTAAGCCAGACACTTTTAGGGGGAGCAACACTGAGCCAGACAACGCTAAAGTTGTTTTTTTCAAATAAAAAAATGCAACTTTAGGGTTGTCTGGCTCAGTGTTACCCCTCCCCCTAAAAGTATCTGGCTTAGTTAATTTTTAATTTAAAATCAACTTAACTGTCGAATAGTATTTGTTGGAGTTTGAATCAAACACTATTTTTTGGCGAACATTTTTTTACAACTTTCTCCTATGTGCAGTAGCAGCAGTACCCAGGTAGATCAGGAAAACAGCCGATTCCCTACTCATCTATGCTATTAATACCTCTAGTTGAAATATCTACTTGAATCAAACACTCCATGAAAAATGGGTCATGGGCTCTTGGACTATTAATAATATAAACATGGATGATAATAGAGAAACATGTAATCTGGAGAGGATATAAGTAGTGATTTTTGATTGATTATAAGTGCCCAATTCTAAACTAACTAATGAAAAACTTATTTATTTCACATTAACTTAAATAAGTGTTCCGCTAACGATTGCTCACAAAATAGTTTCACACCCTAGAAAAGGCTGGGAACCACTGTACTAGACCCTTGAACCGATGATCTTCTCTTTATATACCTACCATATAATTCTTTGTCCGATACAATCACTCATCATCAAAATAGCCTGAAATAATGGATAAATATATAATCTGGAGAGGATATTAGTTCTATGACATAGGAATTCACTAAGAAAGAATTTTTCGAAATTCGACATCTAAAGGGGCCAAAGGGGGCAAAATGTCTTTTTACTGATTATGAAATATCTCTTAAGGACGATAAGTTATCTACTTGATTCTTACTTATAAAAATACTATATAAAAATATCTTAAAAGTGATTAGTGGATTTTTTAAAATTCGACCCCTAAGGGAGTCAAAAAAGGAAATAATGTGTTTACAATGGATTTACAATGATTTATACATTATCTATTAAGAACGGTAAGATATCTACTTGATTTTTACTTAAAAAATTCTACATACAAATATCTAAAAAGTAATTTCAGCAAATTTTATGGCGCCGTTAGTAGTAGGGGACTCGTATTCAAGATTATATTATACTAAACAGTATTTTACTAGTTAAAGAAAAAAATGAAAAATACATTTTAATGTTTAATTCAAAAAGAGATCATGATAAATTATTGTGATATTTTGGGAAAATAGACAATTAATCAATGTTAAAGTCAGTTTAGAGAACTAATTGTACTTTAATGTATATTAATTTAATCTGGCTGCATTTTAATTACCAACTCTTTCTGCCTGTTCACCGCAACTTTTCAATAAATCGATAATTATAATAATCTACCTATAGATTGATAAATTGGAGAAGAAATACAAACATAAATGCCTGTGGTTTATATACATCAAGCTGCAAACAAATATCCTATTTATTAACATCCCCGATTCTATATGTCCATTTACAATAAACTTCAAAGGCACAATGGACTGGAAAGTTAATGTAATATTGCGAGGTTCTATTAAAGAATGAGCCCAACCGGCAAGGCAAGAGCTTAATTAAATAGCTCCATTGTTTTCAAAAAGGTGGTCCATAACATTTTTACTTCAACATCATTTTAAAGTCTTGATGAAAAGCCCGATAAAGGAGAGAATTGAAACACTCGAATGGAATTATTATCATTTATTTCTAATTAAAGGAATATATAAATAAAATTTAATAAACACAATTTTCAGAAAAGCTTTCTCTATTGGACTAATTAAAAAAGTAATTTAAAGGGGAGAATTCAGTTTCAATTTCTGAAAATCTATTTGACCATTTGACAAACTTTAGAAATATTTTGAAAAGAAGTAAGTTTGAATCTAGAAGTTAAGCACCAAATATTAAAAAATAATTTTTAAGAAAAAAATAAAAACCGACTTCAAAAAATTCAATGCAACAAATAAAATACACTAAAAGGTATAAAATAATTATTATCTTATTTAGTTACAATTAAACGACGAAATATTAACATGAAATTACTTTGTGAAGTTGGTGCCAAACATATACCTTTTATGAATCGCACTCGACGGATCTAACTTAGTACATTTGGCGGGTACGCTCGCTTATAGTTATAGTTTGTTTGGTACCGACTTCAAAAAGTAATTTCATGTTAATATTTCGTCGTTTAATTGTAAATAAATAAGATAATAATTATTTTATACCTTTTAGTGTATTTTATTTGTTGCATTTAATTTTTTGAAGTCGGTTTTTATTTTTTTCTTAAAAATTATTTTTTATATTTAGTTTTCTTTTGTAACTCCTGATGATGGGCTCATAACCCGAAATATATATCGAGATAAAAACTCAAAACATATATTTGTTTTATTTGTGAAACCAAACTAGAAAAATATATTTTTACCTATTATCTATTTAATAATTTCTCTCTATATAATTATTATTAAATTAAAATCTAAATTTCATCTAATAATTCTTAAAATTTCCTGTCCTTCTTTTCGAAAAGGTAAAATTCAGAGCACCTGGGGACTAGAGGAGATCTCAAGTCTCGATATTTAGAAGATCGGAGAGCTTTTTTTTTTTAAATTTCTCCTTTCTAATATTAAAATATATCTGTTTGTATCTTTGTCATCCAAATAGATATATTTATTGATCATAGTTGCATAATTATTTCCATAACATTTAAGGAGTTAGGTGTTGGTTCTAAGTGAAACATTTTAATATAATAATAAAACTTGAGCAAGATGCGAGGTAGGTTTCACAAACAAAACCCTGTGAAAAACCTGAAAAACCTGTGAAACCTACCTCGCATCTTGCTTAAGTTTGATTATTATATTAATTATTTCCCTCTATATAATTATTATTAAATTAAAATCTAAATTTCACCTAATACTTCCTAAAATATCCTATCACTGTCTTTGAAATGGTATAAATTCAGGTCGCCTGGGGTCGTCTAGAGGAGATCTCAAGTCTCGATATTTAGAAGATCGGTGAGTTTTTTGATAAAATTTCTCCCTTCTAATATTAAAATATATCTTTTTGTATCTTTGTCACCCAAATAGATATATGGCGGAGGAGATGTCCAGGGTGTGGGTGTCCAGCGGTGGGTTTTGGTTTAGGAGGCGGAGTCGGGGGTTTAGGGACCGTAGCCTACTGGTTAGCAAGAGCCCGCCGAAGGCGGGCGTCGCACCTATTAATAATAATAAAATAAACAAATACCACAACAGCGATATTTAGAAATACAATTTGATAAGCCTATTTAGTTTACAACTTTGTATGATGATTAGCTGCTAAAGGTGTAAAAGTTTTATTGGCAATTATATTTTTTCAAATTGATTAAGAAACCACTTTGAAACACAGAGTCAGATTATAGTATTGAGTGATGGATACCTTATTGTTTGGAAAGCCAACTCTTTATTAGCCTAAGTGGATGGTTAAAGCAAATGTTAGGGAGTAAAGGTCTATCTTCTATATTCTATAGATTTAACAGTCCTTTGTGCTCAGTAACGGTTAAGCAACTTTGATAGAGAGCAATGCTTAGTGTGTGTATCGTCTGTGTGTCTTTGTGTGAGTGTTTGTATGCCAATCCATCAACCAGTACCTGTGTGTATATGTCAATATGCAAAGTGAGTTGACTTGGTTGAGGGGCTTCTTCACCAATTTAAAGGCTTTGTCAATTCAATTGGTGACACTTTCCGGCAAAAAGAAAGAGACCGGCTGCCTCCTCGATTTTATTCTTTTTTCTTTTTAACCCTTGGTGGAAAGTTGTGATAACCTTTGGAACCCACTGTTTGCAACCTGTAGCTCGGAGGTATTCTCCGGAAAATTTAATTCATTCATTTTTTTATATTAAATTCACCGTCTAATTCATGATTAATTGAATATAAAATGTAAATTCCAAAAATCTCTCTTTAATAGAAACATTATTTCATCATTTCACGAACCGAAAGAAAAAAGAAAAATTAGTAGGTACCTATTTTTTTTTAATAGAAAATAACTATCTCTTAATATTTACATATAATAGGTAATTATGTGCACTCTGTTGGATTTATAATAAGTGCCTAGAGCACCGAGAAATGCTCGGTAACTTTTTGCCTCTAAATAGCTTAAGTTTCAAATTTCAAGGCTCTTACCGAAGACGAGATATGAACGATTAAAATATTTATTTTGCGACATGACTAATTTACACCCCCTTCCTTTGTTTCGATCGGATTAAAATTTATTCACGACTAATGACTCATGACACTTGATAAGTTAACCAATTTTTAGCTAAATCGTTAGAGCCGTTTTTGAGAAACCGATTCTATATATATACAATTTTTGCTCGTTTAATAAGAGTAGATAGATAAGAAAGATTTTCTAAACACGAATATGGTAAAAACTTCAAATTTTAATTCAATATTTGAGTGGATGAATCGAGTAATTATGTATTTATTAAGACAATCAATTATTGTGAAATGTCGTTGAATTTAAGGCGAACTCTATTATACAAAGTTCATAGTAGTTAGTCCACGTGATCAATAATGTTCTACTTGATAAATAGATATTCTATTATCAAGGTCATAATTATGAATTAATCATTTATCTGATGAGCTCTCTAAGTGAGTGACTAAAACCTAAAATGAATGATAAATGCTAAAAAGGAAAAAGACATTAACCATTTTCGATAAGGGACCAGCAATAAAATGGATAGAAAGTGTGGATGAAAGGTTCAATTCTTGTATACTAATTAATTAAAAAATCTTGCTTAACTTAAGCATACCACCTGTGAATTTACCATCGAATTATACCTCTCATATTTTAATATAATTTTATTTTTATTAAACAAACGATCTAATTAATCAAACTTCAAATCCCACTCACTGTTCCGCCGACAATATAGTAGCTCTCTTCACGGCGGCGGTGCTTCCCTCGATAAATCGAAATAATACTGCTTCTTTAACCATTCTCTATTTAACATTTTAGAAAAATAGAGCTCCCAAAGTTTAGTTAGATTTAATACAAATAAGACTCTATGCTGTTTAATTTTTAGGGTCCGAAAATAAGAATTTCCCTGACCTCTTTGATTCAAATACTTTGAATGTGTGACAGGCTTTCTATTTTGGACGTCTCTTAGAATGAACACATTTCTTCTGTGGCGAAATCGGCAGCAGGGAAAATTGGCTTCTTATTTAGGTCCAGGCTTTTTTCACGCTTCTGCGTCTTCTCACCCTCTTCTTCTTCTTCGAGAGCCATACCCGAAACGGGTGTCGGCGCCTCTCCACATATGCTCCATATGTGCTGAGTGTGTTTAGTTGTTTTACACAGATATACGGGACCTACTTTTTAACGCCGGTTCCGAACGGCTAATTTGGAGAGGTTGTCTAGGCAATTATACTCTTGGTATGTTGCCATTACTTTCCAAGAGGAGGCGGCTGCAAATATCTATCTGCCGAGACTCGGTCTCGACCAGCGATCTCCGAGTCAGCGACCCAACACTCTACCCACTGACCCACAGTCGCCTCTCACCCTCTACAAGGTCCAAATTCGTCCCTATCTCGAATATTGCTCGCATCTTGGAAAATCCAAACAATACTTTTTAATATTATTTTTAACAAAATTAATTAATAAATGTTTTTAATATTATTTTTAACAAAATTAATTAATAAATGTTTTATTTTAATATTTTTATTGTGATATTATACTACCCATACTACTATATTTAAAGAATTTAATATATTATGTAGTTGTGGTCATGGCGTATCCAGCCGCGAAGGCCTGAAATTTCAAACACATTTTGAAAAGCTGATATAATATAAACCAAGAAATTTCATCTAAACGAATTAAAATTTCAACATTCAACAATTTAAATGTTTCTATGGCTCGTTTCACACTTACCTGACTTTCATTTAAATGATATCTAGTCTACAAGAAGAAATGAATGCGTGAGTGGGGGATTTTCAACAAATAACATAAAGAAAGATAATGATGAACTATTTTTTAACGTCAACTGGCTCAAAAATGTAGGTTTTCTAAAATTTAACAATGAATAAAAACATGGTTTGTCTATTAATTTGCAGTATGTTTCTTAACATTTAATAAGAAAATGTAAATTTTATTAAATAGAGGTATTTTATATCTAAGATGAAATGGTAGATCTCAATATTGAATTTATGTAATGGCATGGCCAAGAAAATGAAACCAGAAATTTCGAATAAAGTAATTTATTATGAGGTAATTTTATCCTCTTCAAAAATCCGACAATATGGAGGATCGTCCCTCCTTCTTCACGGATTAAATGGTCAACGTAGGACCTGTTTATTAATATTATTTTTAATTGCGTTAAATTTCAAAAATTTATGCATAGGGATGCCATGATGATTGCAGGAGTGGTTCAAAAACTCAAAAAGTAGAAAAAAAAATTAAATTTTATTTCAGTTTTATTCAATTCTGGCTGCAAATAAAATTCGAACTTTTTACCTGAATTCAAACTCTAAAATAATATTATTATATTGATTTTAACTAAAGCCGGATACTATGTAAATAATAGTCTCGGAAATCTGTCCGCCTGTATCTATGCAACCGAAAGACGCCTCTGGATCGTACTAGCCTACCCTACAGGCGTCAGTGTTAAATGAATATTTTTCATAATTAATATGAAAATTTGAGTGTCGTATCATATTTTAATATATACATAATAATCTACTAAGATGTTTGATAAAATTGTCCTTATATAAATTCTCATATAATTTTTCATAATGTTTAAAATTTGACGGCCATCATTTCCTATTTTTCTAATTAGCAGTGGGGAGGCAAGGGTGATTGGGCGAGTACCCAACCTGAATTGGTCTCACCCACCTGCTAAATTGAACATTTAAGCAAAAAAATATTGAAAAACCGAGTTGATAAATAAAAAAAATTTAAACAATCACTTTCAATATTATAGATATAATAAAAATATAATAATTATACATTATACCTAAACTATTAAAAAAGAATATCTAAATTATACAAAAATCAGAATTTCCCCAAATAATACACATTTTTCTAAAGCTCTGATTATTATGAAATATTCACAAAAGAAACAAAGAGGTTATCCTCCGCTTGATGCAAATAAACATACACACATATATATCGAAATTATATATCTGTATATATATATATATTATTTATTTCTTTGAGACTATACTTTCGAAGACTTGGTCTTTATCATCAGTCTTTTTTAATTATAAAAATTGTTTTTCATGTAGTCAATATCCATCCGGCATTGACTCCATGAAAAACAATATTTATAATTAAAAAAGACTGATGATGAAGGCCAAGTCTTCGAAACTATAGTCTCAAACAAATAAATTATATATATATTATATATATATATACAGATATATAATTTCGATATATATGTGTGTATGTTAATTTGCATCAAGCAGAGGACTAACCTCTTTGTTTCTCTTTGTGAATTAACAACTCTGCTACTCTCGGCAAAACAAAAACTTTTAAATTATGAAATACGTTTAAAATCTTCTTGGGATTCACAGAATGAATAATACTGATCTAAAGCGCATATTTGTATCAGATATTTGTATTAGATTTGTATTAGATATTTGTATCATATTTGTATCAGACTAATTAGAATGAAACAGCGCCTGGACAGTGTCAGATATACTTTTTACAAAACTTTTTAAAGTGCGGATTGCAACAAAAGGTGCTCAATAATAATATATTTATTTTGAAGATCATTTCCGAAAATTTTAGTGAATGAATAGTTTTCTTTTTGTTTTAACCTAAAACAAATATTTCGAAGTGCATTAAATCTAATAAAAAATAAGACTATCATTATGATTGGCTTGTAAGTATGTATGTATATTTCAAATGCGTCGAAAAGTGCAAGCAAGTTTGACATCACCGTTTTATATATGCGAAATTCTTCTAACTTAACTCGTATTAAATATTTCATAATTACTGACACCCTCCAATCATGACTTCATTCCTCCTTTTGTTTACATAATTTTATTCAAATTTTATTACAACTTTAAAAGCTCTATAAATAAATAATGGATGAATTAAAAAATAATTTACCAGTCTGTCAAAATAATAATAATAATTATAAAATTAAAAACAAAAGTGTATCCCCGAGGGGTGATCCGCGATTGGAAGTAGGTGTACACCTTTTGGAAGTATTTTGGTAGTACTTGGAAATATTTGGAATTACTTGGAAATATTTGGAAGTTCTTGGAAATATTTGGAAGTACTTGGAAATATTTGGAATTACTTGGAAATATTTGAAGTACTTGGAAATATTTGGAAGTACTTGGAAATATTTGGAATTACAAGTGGAAGTAGGTGTACAGGATATTTGGTCGCGGTTCACCCCTCGTGTATCCCTATGACTGTGATTATTTTACTCAAAATTAGAGTATAAACTTTATAAAGTAGTTATTTGTAGAAATATTCATTTTTTTAATATTTTCTCTCTGAATATTATTCTCTGTTAATTAACTATAAATTCGGCTGGTAATCAAGTATTTATCTAGTTTATTAGCTGAAATTTCTTCAGCTAAGTATGTTTCGATTGGATTCGTTCATTATCAATTAAACGCTAATTCATCTTTAAGCAGTCGTTTACCCCGATGAAGAAATCCATGCCTCACATTGATCAATTATACCGGAGATTGACATCTCTCTAAGCGAATTGGAGTCAGATAAGCAAATTTAAATCGATTTCTATGGCGGAATTTCGTTATTTGCTAACTGTTAGGAAAGTCATTTGATAACATCAAATAGAGTTGAAAATAATCGTCATTGTTATTCAGAGATTTTTATATATGTATATTATTTAATATATACATAAAATTTTGCCAATTATTTATATCCCACAAATCATAAAGTTGCATAATAATGAACGAAGCTTATCTCTTTTTTTTTTTTTTTTTTTAAATTGGAAAATATAATTTAGGGGCCTGATAAAAATGTTAACAGATTCCCTAATGATCTTTTAACGTCTCAAGATCTGCAGTTTTTAAGCTGTGGGATTCCCCCTAATGTGTCGATGGGTTTCCAACATTCTTATGTCAATATTTTTCTAATTAACATATAAGTGAATATGTATATATCAAAGAGAGTTATTTTTACATTTTTAAACAAGATATATATATATATCGCTAGACCACTGCTGGTTGAGGCTATTGGGCTCAGCTGAATCTTAAATCTGGACCAAGAGAATGAAAAAGAAATGATTCATCTAGGTGTGATCCAGCATCATATCGCGATTAGCCCGCATAATGCTTTTTACCAGACACGGATATAGATCACCTAGTAAATTTGTATTCTAAGATGTTATGTACTTCAATCCCCCACCCTTAATATATTAACTAGAAAAATATTTAAAAATTCATTATTTCTTACACAAAAATATATAAATTCAGATAATATTATTACTTAATATCTGATAAAAATTACCTGCATTCGATTCGCGAGTGAATCAAATGTAGCAAACTCATGATTCTCATTGTCGAAATCTTAATAAGAATAAGAAGGTCCCTAACGGAAGACGAATTTCCATTAGGTAGATAATGCATTTTGATGTAATTAAAATTCACTCCATGTTAAGGATTTACCTTTTTTCTTATATCTAATAAATTAAGAGTATTTTCTTTTTTGTGTCGGACTGGTATAATTCAATGAAAAATTGTTGAAAAGGCAGCTCAAGGATAATTAAAACTACAAATTCTGAATAAATTTTTTTTTATTTGAACGTGATTTTCATTCTCTTAACATCCGCTGTTTTGGAGGATCTTCCCTTTTCCTTCAGAACAGAGAATTATCTGGTGATGTCATTGGCAAACTCTAACATCAGACAAGCACTGTTAAAGGAGACAAGAAGGAGGGGGTTACAAAGCTTCCTGCGTTGCCCTTAAGACAGACAAGAATTGTAGCAACTCTAAAATATATTACTAATATAAATTTAATCTCAAATCATACGATATATGAGGGTCATTGAATCACTTTTTTTTTAACTTTCATACGGGATAGTGATCTGTTGAATTGATGCATGAAAAAATTGTTGTTTTTGAAATGAAACTTCTTTACGCGCGTCATGGATTCTCGACGAAGGGAGTAAAACCGGCTCATGGCCGTCACGAAAAACCGTCATAGCTAGGTGGCGGTAACCACGCCCCCACCCGGGGACCCCCACCACCGCTCACCAGATGCACACGTACATAGAAGTGGGAAATTTAAAATATATTTCTTATCATTACAAATAATTAAATAGTAAAATAGAAATTAGTGCTGAAACCATCTAAATTTACATTTTTCGATAAGATATTCTTATTAAAAAATCTCACTTTAGATGGCTTCAGCCCAAACTTCTATTTCGCTTAGATAGTTAATCAAATCTGGAAAATAAATAAATAAATAAGACATAAATTATAATAGAATTACAATATATATATATTGTTTGGATTAAATATTTTCCATAAATTCTTAATTTCTAAACTTTATTTAAAAAAATAATACAAAAAAATACATGATATTTTAGAAAAGTAATATAAATTGAATAAAAACAATTGGGAACAAAGCAATAGGTCATTATTGAATTGTAATAATTGTAAATAGTATTGGATAATTGTAAATAAATTGAAAATTTTTGGAACTGTACATAAATCGAAATTCATTCATGTATAAGAAAATATTAGAAAGAGTAAATCTATGCTTCGTCGTTGAATTATTTAACCTATAATCTTCAAACTAACCTAAGAGAGAAAAAAAGAGAATGAAATGAAAAAAGAGAGAGAGAGGAATACTAGAAGTTTCACTTCCGTCGTGCGTAAGCTTGACACACTCAGAATTTTTTTCATATCAAAAACCTATCTCTGAAACTTTTCTATCTCAAAAACTGCTAAAACTATTTTGATAAGCATGATTGAGCGAATTCACGGCAGTTCGGTCTACAACACAACCATGTGTAATGAAGATAACATTTTAAGAGATATTAATTATTTTGTCAAAGTTCCTGGTAGCGTGTGTGTGTTACCAAAGTTTGTGTACCATTTAACTCAAAAATCAATGAAAGTTTCATAACAATATTTTATATTTACATATTTTAGATTGAGATTAAGAGCTAATTAGATTTTGGTTGAAATCGGACCTAAAGTTAGGGAAAGAGGGTCAGTCAAAGTTTCAAAAAATTTGTGATTTGGACCAAATTCGAGTTGCTCTTTGGGATCCTTTGGGTGAGTTTCAGGTATATCGCCACACATCACATTTTTTTAATTTTAGTGAAGTCATAATTAAGAAATTATTTACAGAAGAATGTCTTAAGATTAGGTACTTTGATTTAGAGAATTTATATACCTAATATAAAATAAATATTATAAAAAATTTTAAACAAAAGTAAATAATTTTCTACTCATGAATTCGTTCCTGAAAAAATTTAAAGACCATATTAATCGTTTGTGCGCGAAAAACGAATAAACCTTAGAATTAGCGTAGTACTTTGGCTAGACCAAT